>JAPDSC010095925.1:0-54928 GCA_026290005.1 Latrodectus geometricus
ATATATATCGTAATATTTAAAATCTTATTTTGACAAAACAGATAACATATTTTGCTGACTGCGTTCTTTCATTTATCCTATGACCTTCAAAGTGTTTATTTCAGACTTAAAACAATTAAAATTGATTTGACTTCCTTCTGTCAAAAGCTGATGCATAAATTCATATCACTTAACTCTCAACAGATTTTTCTCAGGCGGAAAAAAACCCTTTGTTATCTAGTCAGTTCGTGTTTCTAAGAAAGTTCTTTGAATTTTCTCCCTTTTAAGAACAACGAACAATTATTTGCTAATTAGGATGAAATGTAATTGAAAGACTTATGTGTCAGACAAATTAAATATTCTTGTTTTTCGTATTGGGGAAGCATTGAAAAATTAAAACTAGATATTTTTATCTATAAATAAAATATGCTTAGAAAACGTGTATAAAATTATATTTTCAGTATAATAAAAGTAATTAAAATATTAATGATCCAATATTAAAAACAGATGAAATATAAGTACTGTTAAGAATATATTTATTAATGAGTAAGACATGAAAAATATAAATATTAAGATAATTGCAAAAATTGGTGTAAGTTATTTTATTTTCTCTTTAATTAAGTATCATTTTAAACAATTGCTGGAGAGAAAAATTGATGATACGTTGCTTTCATTTTAAAAAGTCTTCCGATTAATGCAAATCTTTTGAATATTTATTTAACTGTTTGTAGTAAATTATTTAATATTTAATTTGAGTAAATTTCATGTTTAAAAATGGAATATTAGTGATTAAGTGATCATTATTTTTCATAAATTCCTGCTAAAAAATAAAAAATATATATTTAAAAATTAAAAAGTACTTGTTTATTTTCTAACATTTAATATTATTTTTGTTCACCAAAAATATTACATTAATTATTTTTTATTACATTAGTATGCCTTTTCAAAAGTTAAGTATAGTTAAGTTATAGTTAAGTTAAGCATATTTTTCAGAAAATAACATGCATTCAGTTAGCCGAAAAAGGAGATAAAAGAATAGAAAACAAAGATTACATAAATTTTTAATATATTGAAGCGATATGACTCATATAGTTAAAAACAAACAATCATTTATATGCTAATTTATCTCATAAACAATCATTTATAAATTCATCTCACGTTGCTTACATTAACATATTTTCTCATTCCATGTTTAACTGTGATTTTAAAATATAATCATTATGTATGACTAATCTTTGAAGAAAAAAAGACAGGTAATATGAATAGAATATATTTAATTCAGTGCATTCTTCTAAACATAAATTTTTTATGTAAAATAACTTTAAAGTTTTTCTTTTATGCTTGCTTTAAAAATAGACGTTTAATAAAACTGAACGGCAAATAAATTGTGATTATCAGAATATTGTTAAAAATATTGGCAATAGCATATTGTGTAAAGAAATTTGCTAAAGCAAGTTTCTTAAAAAAGAACTTATATGTTCTTTTTTAATGTAATTTTAATTGGCACATAGTTTTTAATTGCATGAAAACATTTTATATAGTTAAAAATTGTGTTCCCATGTATTCATAGTTTGGTATATAATCATAAAGAAAATAACAGCATAAGAAATATTTAACATTTTTTTAAGTTATTTAATTCATAAGATTGCTTAAAAAAATTTTATTTTTTTCAAAGAAATGTATGGGAAATATTTTTCAGATTTCTTCATTCAATTTTAAAAAATGCGTATAAAAACTCAAATTTTTTGTATTTTTTTTATCAATATATAAAATAGGGTAGCGAGAAAATAAGCTAAATATAAACTTATATTGAGTAAATATTTTCATAAAATTTTACTTAATAAAAATTTTTACAAAATTTTACAAAATTTCTTTTTATTTGAATACGCTTTTATTAACTTGTAATATAAATTTTACATATAATTTTTTTCTCATTTGCAAAACACAATTTCTTCAAATATTCTTATTAGAATTGTTAATCATTTTGTTATAATACATAATATTATTTCAAAGAAGATTTAAATAAGGTATTTAATATTTTTCTTAAATGTAAATAACTTCCATTGATTGATTTTTAATAAATATTAAAGGCATAAAAAACGATATTTGAAAAATGAAATTAACATAATAATGTAAAGAATTAAGGAATTAAATTAATAATTGAAAAATAATTTTGAAAAGTCAGAGTAAAAAATATAAAATTCCTTTCAAAGCGTTTTCTAATCAGAGTTCTAATTTTCACTTATCATACATAGATGTATGTGATAATGTTTATGGAAATTGTCACTTAATTGAAAAATACTAAGTTACTATTGATAGACCATTTATATATAATTATTACTAAAGTTTCAATTACATTTTTTACAATCTTCTCAATTTGCGAATTATAATACATATGTACCAAACAGAAATAAATCTAAAAGGAAACATTACTCCCAGTTTTACTTATCAGCACTTTAAGGTATTACACAGCTAAATTTGAATCTAAGTTTCATTTTTTTATTTCTAATTGATAGTGCTGAGTACAGAAGAATTCAGATTTCAAGCGTCATTACTTACTTTACTGCTTCACTCTAAGAGATTAGAATTTTTTCAAAATGTTACTTTTCCGATAATTTAGATTTAATTTCCTAAGAACTTCGTATAATGGCTAATATATAATGACTAAGAACATTAATGTTACTAAATTTCTTCAGTATTTAGATTATCTGAGTTAAAATTTTTCTTCATATTGATTGCTGGCAGAAAAACTGAAAAAGGCGGTGTTCTTTTTTGGTGTTACACAATTATTTTTTTTTCGAAATTAAAATTGGCAGTAGAGTGATTTCAAAATTTACCTTTTTATCAGTATTATGTAATAGATATAAAAGTAAGTTACTTTATATCACAGAATTTTCCAGAAATCTTTGAAAAAAAAAATATCATAAAATTTTGATTCTGTCCATTCTTTTTTTTATTCATAGTCCAAAACACTATATGAGGCATATGGGTGATATTACGAGAGAAGAAAAAAATATTGTGCCAAAATAGATGGAAACTATTAAAATATATTTGATTGTTTTTAGTTATACTGATTTCTTAATACTGAAATGTATTGTTAAAAACACTGTAAAAACTTAAAAATGCTGTATTCTATTAAAAATACTCATTATAAATAACATTATATTGAAAAAAATACAGTTTCAGTTCTTTATTTTTGATGAAATATTCATATCGTAATTAATTATACATAACATTGTGATATGAAATTAATTAAAACTAAGTTTTATATAAATTTAGTAATATTTTTAAATTGAAATATTTATTTGGGTCTTAACTGTATAAAGGCTTGTGGATTATCCGAAAATGAGTATCTTAAATTAATTTTATGCCAAATGTAATAATTAAGTAATAACGTCTCTCAATAATGTATTAAAATAAAATTCAACATTTTTGATTAGTTAAGTCTGGGAAAGCTGGGTGAGAATAAGTAAAGAATATATCTTATAAGTTACATTAGATAATTATTTAAATTCAAGAATACTTATAAATTAAAAATATCAGTTATTTAACATCGAGAAATTAATGAAAAATAAATAATATATTATTAAGTTAGCTTTTCCAGTTACCTACTAATTAGACTTAATGTGTTAATTAGCATTTAATCATAGTTTAATGTTACTTTATTATATGAATTAAATATTTATTTATAAATGGATATTACTTTCAAACAATTTATTATATATGTCTTGAGGCTTAAACTAAACTGCAGAGTAGTAAAAGATTCCAATTAAGATGGGAATTAAACCTTTAATACATTCACAATATTTGTCACCTCTAAGTGAAAAATGAAAAAAAAACTAACAAAATGCAAACGATGTAAAATAGATTTAATTTATTTATCTCAGTACAATCAAAATATGAAATATTAAAAGGAAGAAAGTCAAACTGTAAGGGTTATATTCTTTGCAATAATGCAGTTGTATACAAAAAATATACAATCGCTTATCACTAGACAAGTAATCTAACAGTTGCAATCAAGTAAAGAAGATTTATTTGTTATATATATAAAAAAATTGAAAAGGAAATATTCAATGGAATTTTTTATTAAAACAAATGTAAAAATGTTGGAGCAAGAGTAAACGCTATAATCATAAATCTAGATAAAACATTGCTTGGAAATATACCATGTAGAAAAATTATAATATTTTGATAAATATGACTAAAAGCTTGTAAATCATAAATTAGAAGTAACTATTTTATTATGGGAAAAATATATTTCTAATTGTGGGCTTTTATGAAAACATGCTTAAAAATTAAGAAATCGAGAGAAAAATGAAAAATTAGATTTCAATTTTCTTTAAGCTATAAAAAGCAGTTGAATAGATTTGGAATTAAGTAATTAGTTAAAAATTTATTTCTTATAATTTCACAACATTAAAATAGTTATTTTAGATAATTTTTAGGAATCTTAATTCTTTAAAATTATATTACATTTAACCGTTCTAAAACCACAAAATGATGGTTCAGCTTTCAAAGGATAATTAAATAAATTGTATATACTTATATTTTCTTTAAAAATAAATTAATTTCGAATAATTTTTACGACAGTAAAATGTTTATTTTTATTTTATCTGATCACATAATCTTATAACAAAATAAATAACAAAACCCTGTTCTTTTTCTCTAATAATAGTAATAATACACTTGATTTTCGCTAATATGATGTAATAACGCATAATAATTAAGCAGTGATAAAAATTAATAAAAACGGTAGAATAAATGTTGCTCATATCAATTATAGTTTAATTTTATTGGAAACTACGTGTTTGAATGAACATCATTGTGATTATTATGTAAATTTTGATTATTATATGTCATTATTTTAATTATTATGTTATTATTGTGTTTAGATCAGTCGATATAACAATCTATATTTCTCTTTATGTTTATTTTGAAAGGAAAATTGAATAACACAATTTTTTTTATTAATTAATGATAGGCTTATAACTTTGATTATGTATAATTATCTAATTACAGGCATGTTATTAATTATATGTTTATAAGGCCTAATAATTACAAAAAATTTCACCAATTTCTCTTTTCTGGAAATTATAAAAATGTTACCATGCAACTTTCAAAAGACAGAAATTTGAGATATATTAAGAAAGAGAATTATAATTTTCTCTATATTATGAAATAAACTTTTGAAATTACATTCTTTTAAAAATTTGGAGGAAAAATATATTGTCTTATTAAAGCTAAATGGAGTTCAAATTCAGAATTTATATGTAAATGTTTTAAATTTTATTTCTGCAAAATTTCCTTCAGTTGATACATCAAAGAATCTAAAGCTCGTACAAAAACCAAATTCAATAATATTTAATTAAATAATGACTGTTGGGTTTTAAATCATGTTAAAGAAAAAAATGTTGTCGCCTTTTAAAATATAAAAGATACTTCTTAATGAATGTATTAAAATTGCAACTTTGAAAACTTAGTAATTTTAGATAAACATTTTATTTTTATATATTTCTAAAACTTTATATAAACTTTTATAAATATGCTATAACACTGAAAAACATTATTAAAACATTTAACATATTTATATTTAATTTTATCTATTACGTACTGTTTTTAATTTAACAATAAATTTTTTCCTATTACCAACAAGTAGAGTCATAATTTTTCAAAAATGTTTAAATTTTCCATTCCAAAAAATGTATAACAATATTGATGTAAATTGATGTGTTAAAATCACTTAAATGTATATTTTTTTATATCAGCTATGTACAAATATTTATGTGAAAGTTCTGTTGCGACTTTAGAAGAGAAATGAATATTACAAATTCGCGGACATTCAGAGAAATATTATCAGTTGCATCATAATAAATTATTTAAATTTTTATATGCGTAACTGAATTACATTTCCAGATAATATGAATTGAAGAAATGTAAGATTCCATGTAGACTTGTATCCAGGAAAGGAATTCCGTGGTGGCGTTTATGAAATGGACCTCGATACTTTATAGTTAGTCATTGTCATGATAGCAGAGTATCCCAAAACTCCCCCCCCCTTTTTTTTATTATCAACTATAGATTGCCCTGAGTAAAACTAGCTTGCAACGATTTTGTTGGTATTGGAAGTTAAATAAAAAAAAACCTATTATTGACTACACTGCTCTTTAAAATGCACTTAGGAACACTGAAAATAACACACAAAGAAAGGAGCCTAGGATTGAAATGAAATTTAAAAATACATGATACAGCTGTGAGATTTACAGCATCTCAATTTCAAAATAATCAAACAAATACAGGGTGCACCATTAGACAAATACAATGCAATCTTAATAGCACGTCGGACCACTTCTTGCTCTAATGCATGCCGCCACACCATCCGGCATTCAGTTTATTAGACATCTGATGTTGTCTTGAGACAGATACGCCCACAAATTTTGATTATTCACCTCCAAATCATGTACAGAGTCACACAGTGGCACCTGACGTTTCAGCTGGTCCCAAGCGTTCTGTATATGGGACAAGACCGAGGAGCGCGCTGGCTATGGAAGTCTTGAACACAGCTGTTTGCGGACGAGCATTATCTTGATGGAAGATTCCTCCTCGAAGATTATTTAGAAAAGTTTAAACATGGAGTCAAAGAATGTCATCAAAGTAATGATGGCCGTTAAGGTTTCCCGTTCTACACCTAAATTGCCACACCGCAAGCTTGGTTCCCAGACCAAAGCTATGTGGGCAATGTGTCGCGCAAAAACATAGGTGGAAATGTACTGTTCATTAGAGCACCTTCCCACCCATATCCGGTTATTATCTAATCTGAAAACAAACCGCAATAAATCACCAAACACCACGTTTTGCTAATCACTGGCATTCCACGTTATTCGGGTTTGTCACCACTATACATGATGCTGTAATGTTAAAGGCAATACACAAAACGGATGATCGGATGACTGATTCGCTTCCGCAAGACGTCTGGAAATAGCTTGTGGAACAACTGACACTCATATACTTGCGTGTATCCTGGAACGAATCACTACAGGATCCACGAGCGTGCTTGCCGCATGATTCTCCAATCCCCTCGCCTTGTTGTCTTCCTGGTCTTTCCAGGCTCAGAACACCGCACATGGTTTCCATCTCGTGTCTACAGCTCCCAATATGTTCTGACAACACACTCAGAGCGATCGATTTGTCGAGCAGCATGGCATGTCGACTAGCTGCGATTTTCAAATCGAGGATGAGCCCCCCTCTCAAATTGGCTTAACTGTGCGAGTTTTTCTTCTCACAAATCTCCCTGGCATTATTTGCTTACTAGTCCTCCTAGAGTTGCCAAGGTGATCATCAACTTTCTGAATCTTCTACTTTGCTTTGATTTATATGGGGCCCACTTCCTGATAGTAGCGCCACTGGTGGGTTATGCAAAATGACACCAAACTTGGATCATTTGTACATCATATCCCATTGTACTTACTTGCACAGTTTCGCGCTTGTAACTTTCTTCCTTTTTAGTTCGCTATTTTCAATGTTTCTGAATATATATTGGAGAATATTGTTTTAATTGAAATTCTGTGTGACCTGAGAATTTATATAATCCTTGTGACCCGACAATATTTAAATTTTCTCTTTGATATAACCAAAGTAAAATTTGCTTGATATTGAAAAGCCAAATAATTTTACATTGGTAATATTCATTTTTCCAAAATATCTGCATTAACTAAAACGTTTCTTGATAATCATATCAAGAATGATTTCAAAGAGTAAGCAATTTCCTTCTTAACAGAAAGTATGTTTTTCTCACATATGTTCATATTTTTGATAGTAATAAACTATTTATTGAATGAAAGAGAGGAAATTAGATAATAGTTTGGAATTTCTAAGTGCCGATTAATACAAATTTGAAACAAAGATAATTTCACAAAAATTTCTACTGATTCATGCATAAATATTGATGAAACTTATAAATAGGAATTGTATTAATACACTGTAAAAATACGAGAAGTAAGAAATATAATATACATAAAATGTGTATCAAATACGCTGCAAACAAACTTTCTTGTGCTATAAAAGTTAAGACAAATCCTACATCATTTTTATTTGAAAAGCATAGTTAAAAATCTTCCTAAATAAAATTAATTTATCTAAACTTAAATAAAGTAAGAAAAACTCTATGTGCGAGTCAGTTAAAACTATAAATATATATAATTATATTTCTATTCGCATTTTTGTTAAGCTATATTTTTAGTTTATTTTTTTAAGGAAAGAGTTTGATGAATTACATTTTTTAGATATTTCTATCATTAAATTTAATTTAATGTGGCAAATTATTTGTAATTATATCTCTTATACCAGAAGAATATTTAAAAAAATATGCGTGCAACAGAAATTATGATAATATTACAAATGAATGAATTAATATTATTAGTTTTGAAAATTTTAATCTTAATTATAATTATTATTTAAAGAAATTAATTTTCTCAAATTTTTCCTTACTCTAGGGTGCTGAAAGTAATTTTTATTTATTAACATTCTTTTTGAGTGAAAGAATTTTTATAAAATCAAACATTGTCCGTGTAAAACTATTTGATTTGATAATTTTTATTTTAAAAATATAATTAAAATCTCTCCTCCTAAATAAAATTAATTTATTTAAGCTATAACAATTTGAGTCATTTAGCAAATTTTTCCTGAATTAAATTCTATTTTTACACAAAATAAATTTACTTTGCTAAAAATAAAAAAAAATGATCTACAATGCTTGGTAAAAACTCTACTTTTTTACGATAATTAATTAATACTATTGTGTTAATTGGTGATGTTGAAATAAATGTAATCAAGAAATATTTTAGTAAGGGACATTTCTCAATTTTTCCGAATAAATTTTGAGATTTTATTTTTTTAATTTTTAAATTTTTCCACAATTATTTGAGCAAAGATAAATCATCAATCAAATCCTTTTTACTCAAAATATAATCTTTTACTTGATAAGTAAGTTTAACATAATTATATAGCTGTTATACAAAGAAAACATTTTTAGTAAAATGAATGAATATTTCGTCAGGCAAAAAATTTCATTTAAATTAATAGTCTCATTAATAATTTGCGCCGTTGAAGAAGAAAATAATTCAATTTTATAAAGCTATAAATAAAAAAAAACTGCAGAAATTTTTTACACAGCTTCTGAAAATATTTCTTTCTTATCTTTTTTTGGCAGAAATCCACGCATGAATTTCTTTTCTTATTTAATGTATTTCTTTGAACTTAGACATGAATTCTAATATTAGTTCTTTCTAAATGATAGTATTATATTATGTTTGAAAGAGCCACACGTTTAAATGTGTTACCACATTTGAAAAGTTTTTGCTCAATAAAAGAAAATTATTTTTTAGACTACTTTTTAAGCCTAATTAAGTTTTAGATTATATTGCTACTTTTAAATTAAACAAAAGGAAATTATTGTAAAACCAATTTAGAATAAAAAAGGAATCTATTCTACGATCCAAATTTAAAAGTCGTGACAATTTATGTTATACTTTTTACTATGTGCAATATTTAATAGAATATTCTTTTTCGATTTATTTTAACAGATTGAAATTTAACGACTGCTAATTTTATTTTTTTGTAAAATTTAAAGTTTTATCATTTTTTTAAACATTTAATGAGCAAGAATAACAATAATTTTATTCATAATTAGCAAAATAATGGTTTTTTATTTAAAACTTTTTAGTTATTATATTTTGAAAAGAAATTTTTCTATGCTGACTAAAATATTTATTTTTCTTACAATTTTTCCTTCAGTCTGTTTAATTAATAAAGATAATTTGAAATAAAGAAAATCAATAAATTAAACATGAATAAAGTCAATATATTAGGAAAAAAATTACTCTGCCATAAAATGTACAGTTTGTCCTATTCGACGCAAAATAAGAAAGGGCATAATATAATTTATAAAATATAAGCATGCTTAACTTTTATAAATTATAAAAAAACAAACATCTAATTTCTTCAAATAAATAATTAAAATATTATTAATGTACATCGGTAATGCTTTTAAATGATTTTTCTCTTTTTACGCCAATAAAAATACATATTTTTTATAGAAAAGTACATAAGACATGTTGTGCATCTCAATATATGCATTACGTTTAATTTATCAGCAGTATAATTCCTTATTAGTATTCCTTAGACTAAAACACTCTGGCTATCTTTAATCAAGTTTGATATTTCAAGTGTAATAAATGTTCAAATGTTTCATAAGTTTAACATTTGGCATTTAAATATTCCTTGGCTCATTAAGTTTCATTACTTTCATATTTAGAAACTTTTATTTGCAACACCTACTCTGTGGGTAGGAAATACGTTTTCTAAATGTAAACCACAGACATTTTTGACTTACGAAATGATTCATCATTAGACTTATTTCTTTGTTCTGGATTTTTTTTAGAATATACACTATTTTATGTAGTGAAATCCTTTCTAAAATATTATTGTCAAGTGGAAAAATTATTATTTTATGGTTTAAAAAAAAAAAAACTCTGTATCTAATATTGATAGGCTGGAAACAAGTTTCCGTTGAAGTTGAAAGTAGTTTATTTGAAAATTCTAAAAATGTAAAACTGAATATATCACTAAAGCTTCTTCTGTGGAATAAGTATTATATATTGAAATATAAATTTAAAAAATAATATTTTCTTATCTCATTTCCTATTTTTAAATTTTTGGTACACTCACAGATGTTTCTTTCTTCACTTTTTATCGGGCGGATATAAATCAAATAACTGACATTTTCACACATAATTGTATTACTTTTCACGGAGACTGATAATAAATTGATTAAAGACTGAAAAGATTAATAAAGGTATCGTTCCTTGAATAAATTATACATATGATTTGTTCATTTATGCGTTATTTCTACAATAACATAATTTTTTTTTACGAATTGCTGTTCTCCTATATTTGATGATGCGGAGTGTTATAATGTTGCATAATTTTTAACAAAGTTACAAGAATGTTGATATTAAACTTATTTTCTAGAGAACGTAGCAGAAAGATATTTGAAAACACTCATAAGATCAAAATATAATCGAGAAAGACATTTCAGACAGTGAATGCTTCAATTGCTTGCGAATTCTTATTGATTTACTTCTTTACATTTAAATTTTTAAGAAATTAATATTCAAAGGAGCTCTAGAAAATTTAATTTACATTATATTTGAAGAATTTGTTTCATATCAATAAAAATTTATTTTTATACTCAAATAATAATTAAAATCTGATTTTACTTTTCCTTTTCTTGCATTAAATTATTTTCTGACAAAGATTGCATAAATTTATTCTTATTTGAGAAAACAGCATACATTTTAATAGCATTTTATTCCATTCTCTCAAATTTAATAAAAAGTATCCTGAAAAATAAAAGAAAACAAACAATAAAGTTTTTCTTCGAATTTAAAATATACGAGTCACTTTATTATCAACTTTCTTTATGTAATTGCGATACTTTTTCAAAACTTGGAAAATTCGTTGGAGAATGTACTTAGGTTGCGTAACTGCTAAACTGGCGTTATTTTATAAGTACAACCGAGCATCAGAATTTGTCTTATAATAAACTCATTTTTTCCTATTTTTATCGTTTCCTCCTTCATCATGGGCGCCGCTTGGATGACGCCTTTTGATGACTTTAGTATGCAAACTTCTTATCATCGATCGTATTCTATTTTCAGGTTAAGGAATATTATCAGAAGACAAGCTAAAACATACTGGTACTTATAAATATCCTTTAAAGGGCGTACTTTTATACTGAATTAAATCGTTAAAAGAAATCGGTAAATTATCGTTTGAAGTCTTGGATTTATTCATGGAAAACTACCACGAATTCATAATAAAGCAAGACATTTGTTCCAATGAAACGAATAGTAAATATAGGCCGAAATTCAAAAGATATAAAAACAAATTCATAGAATTTTAATAAATGTTGAAATAAAGGGTTATTAAAATCTTTTACATTTACACAAGACACCTAATATTTTTGATTACAAGAAATGCTTAATCCCATATGACTGAAAAAGCGAAGTTGATGGGAAGGATCTGGACAATTAAAACTAAATTTTCATTTGACGAAATTAGCCTTCTTCTAAAATTCATTGTAGGACATAAACATTAAAATTTACTTTAAAAAATATTCATCTACATGATAAATTAAACATGTTCAAATTATTGTTATATATAATAATGTTTACTTTAATTTTAACTGGTCTAAATTTACTAAAATTGTATAAAAATAGCAATCTTTTATTTATGATACTAGTTGATTATTACCAATATATATAATTTAGTTAACTTATGATATATTTTCAAGATAACTTTCCATTAAGTGATTCCTAGATATTTATTGTACAGAATTTTAAAATTCATTTTGTTCCATTATATATCGAGAGGAGATAAAAAAAATTAATTTTAAAGTGTATTTTTATGCAGAAAATCATGAAAGCTCATGTAATTGTATGAAGTGGTGTTACAAGTAGAATTATTTTTGGAGATTCAATGAAAATAATTTTGGCTCCTTATACTATATACAGAGGAGTAGAAAAGGAAGTTCTTTTTTCAATACTAAACAAGGTAGATAATTTAAACAGCATTGTGCCAAAAGGTGATTCTGAAGTTAAATATATCGTGAGAATTTGAAATTTGAAAATTGCTCCATGATTATTCCATTGACAGGATGCTTATGAATCTGGCATATTCATCTCAAATTGTACAAAGGTTCCGGACACCTTATAATATCATAGGAATATAACCAGTTTTAACCGTCTCTTGTTGATGTGTAGGCTCTATAGATTCAAGTTTTCTCTTGCCTTCATTTGGTCAATACAAATGGAAACAACCAATAGCGTGATTCTAATTAAAGGCAACTCAATTGTGGTGTTAGTGTAAGCATTTGTGATTGGGTGAGTCGTAAGCATTTGTGGATTAAAATTATCAATAGTACAGAGAGGATCTTCACCTCTAAAGACTGATATCAATGTAAGTCTGTAAGACCTATTGATACTCCAGCATTGTAATTCGTACAATTTGATATTTAAGAATATGCATATCGATTTTCCTTCAGAATTCTCGTTCGTTTTTTAAAACTTCGATGGTTCCGTTACTTCCACGTCTTTTTTGCAGTAACACTATTTGAGAACTGATGTTTTACTGGATAATGAATATTTACTGAACACTCGTAAAATGGCATAACGGATGTTACAATTTACTAGGGAAATGACCTATTTAAATTTTATCGCTATCTCAACAATATTAAGTTCCATCACTTACACGCCATTGCTGACACGTCATTTTAAGTCATTAAAATAATGATAACGTATCATTGCTTCAGAAATAAATCATTCTGACAGTTTTTACACTCACTTTTTGTTTTATATAGGCGCTGTTTATCAAATAGTTGATTTCGGTTGAATATCTCCCTTATTTGTTTGTGTTACTCTACATCAGTTTTCTGCCCCTTGAGTATATATTAAAAATGCACTTCATAATTAATAACATGTTGAAAAAGGGAGCGTGGTAGTTTGATTAATAAGGACATCATCGTTCTCTCTTACTAACCAGGCCCGAAAAGTAAACATTTAGAATCTCGATTTACTGAAGAGTTAGCGTTTCCATGAAAGTCAGCTTAAGCAGTACTCCAAATAAAAGTATACCTTTAGATGCAACATCTGAGTGTTGCACTGGGGATTCATCTGCTTGGCCCCCTGCTTCTAAATTACGACGACTCCCCACCAGCTTCTTCCTTCCAATTGGTAAAGACCAACTGTGTACAGTGAAGTATGCCGATGTCACAATATGTGTGTTTTAATTGCTTTTAGAAAGAAATTTGACGATAGAAACATTAATATTATCCTCAAATAAAATAAACAAATTTGAAAATATGATTATGATATTACAAGAAAAAATATATACAATGTATTCATTATTAAATAAAAAATAATAAAAATCAATAAACAAAATAAAATTCAAGTCGAGCTTTGAATTAAACTTTTCTTTGGAGATACAAGCTCTGAACAAAATATATGAGCTATGTTCAATATGATGTTCTCATTTTTGTTGAGTATCAAAAACTCAACAAATAATGCTTTCTTTACTTTTTTGTGTGACATCTAGAGATCTGCTATATAAGTATCAGATTGATGACTAGAATAGAATGATTTCGCCATATACTTTGTTTTTCTCACCTTCAAGAAATCTCATTATTGTTCTCTACCGCTCCCAATGTAATTGCATTGATTTTCTGTGCTGTACTGTAGATATCTTCTAATAATGTGCTCTTCTTTTTTAAATCATGCTGATTCTCTAAATCGAATAAAATGAAACATTTTTGTAATAAAATAAAAATACTACTTGATAAAAGTTGACACTTGACAATTTCACTGACTAAGATCTCAAATTGTAGATATGATTCTTTCTACTAAATTTCTGAGAAAAATAGAAAACGCAAAACTGAGATGAATAGATAAAATAAGAATTTGACAAGTAAGGTAAAATAGAAAGCATCGTATAAAAAGTACAGAAAAATCTTTTTTTATTCATATTTTTTTCTTTATCAGAAATGAGACAGTGAAATCGTGAGGATTCTATGTGGAATCAGTGATTCAAAGATAATTTCTTTGATTCAAATCATGTAAGCTGTTCAGTCAATTTTTCAATTTAAGTCAATTTCAAATCAAACTCAGAATTTTTTCATCAATTTCAGATCAAATCAAAGACATAATTTATCATGCATTTCAAATAATTTAATTACACTTATTTATTAAGTAAAATCATTACCAAAGACTTATTTATAAATAAATGTTGCTTGTATATTAAGTAACTTATTTATTAGTTTAACTTGTTAACAAAACACGTTACGTCTTATTTCAAAGTAATCTTTCCAATTTAATTCACTTTAACCCATGACCTGGTTTATTTATCCCTCTACGATCAATTTTTGCTCAAGAATCTTTAGGATCAGCGATATTACTTTGACAAAGACTTACATAATTTAACTTAAAAATTGTCTGTTCGACTTTTGTGTTTTCGGGCCGAAACTAAAGTTTTATTGTACTTCTTAGTATCAGCGATGCATATTCTTTATATCAAAATGAATCTTTTGTTGCGTTGTTGTTAATTATGAAACTTGGTGAAGAAAAGCCCGCCCGTCTGGGACTGGGCGAATGAAGTCAGATAGGGCGTCTTCCGTTTTTAAACAGAGCCCCCTCCCACGAGAGTAGAAGTAAGACTTTTGGATAATAGATGGCAGCATCATTTGGGTAATCTAATTTAGAGATAGGAAGCCAGAGAAGATCCAAGGCCCTGCTCCTAACAACCCCAGTTGTATTAGTTTGGAGTAGGAACACGGAGGATATTGCTACCATGACATACTTTACGTGCCCCAGTCGCCATTTATTAATCGAACCCACAACCTTTTGCGAAACTGATGCCCTAACCAACTAGGCTATCACGGGCTCTAATGAATCTCTTACAACTTGTTAAGAATTAAAATTTGTGATTCTCAGCATAAATTATTGAAATGATTTGAAAAATCATTTTAATATCTTTAACAATATTTTTCTTCTAAATGGGATCAAATAATTGAATGAAAAATGAATAATTTATAATTACATAAATTTATGTTTGGTCTTCGTGTTTAATTCATTTATCATTTATAACAAGATTGTGGGTCATTTATTTGAAATTTTCTAATTTTATTTTTATTATAAATGGCTATTTTATTTAAGAAAAATTAGTATTAAATACATTATATAGATATATTTTTTTATTCTTACTTCACATAAATAAAACGTAAGATTTAATATTCAGCAGATTCTAGAACAAGAAAAATGTAAAATTAAGATTCCTATTAGGAAAAATTAAATATTCATGCATACCTAGTTTTTAACCACTTGCCTATGTTTCCAACCTTACTTAAATATTAAAATTCTATTGCTATAGGGGAATATATTAATTTTTATGGAAGTTAAAATTAAGAGTAACTTTTATAAGTAATATTTAAAAAAAAGGTTTTTTTTTGAGATTTACCAAAATCATCTTAATATTTTTTTATGAATTGTTTTAGGTAAACATAATTTTAATAAAAAAAACATTTAACATTTTTATTTGTAAATGAATTATTTATAAGTTACTGTGTTACATATAATTTTCTTCCGTCCATTAACAATGGTAATCATTAAGTTTAGTTTTCCCTTAATTTATTTTTAAGGATTATGATATTTTTAAAAATATGTTAAAAGTCCTTGAAAATTTTAAACCAAGATTGTATTAATGATATATAACTTAATTTCATGTATCAATATACAGGATTAACATTTCAAATTTAAAATCTCCTATTCATCAAATAAATTTTTCTTGAAGGATTTTGATATTTTCTTAATTTTGCATTGCAGTGTGCATAATTTCTTTCAGAATTGAATGGCTTTTACTAACTAATGTACTTCTCATCATTTTTTGTTCTTTCTCTTTAACGCAAAATGTTTTTCCACTGTAAAATTAACATATCTATTTTAGTTAATATTTTTATAAGCAGATCAGAAGAAAAATTATAAGTTACAAAATTTTCTGGATTGAGGGTCTCATATATCCTAATAAAATGATGGCTCCCTTTCGAATGTATCATACTGGCATTATCCTAATCACAGAACAACTGGAAATATGCGTTGAATTTTTGTTTTCTGCTTATACAAATGTCGACTTGAGTGATTTGGAGTTGTGTCTATGGTTCTTTCCATACAATTACTGAATAATGTTTAATATTTAATACACGTTAATATATAGTATAAAAATGAGTGCAACCACAATAATATTGACGCTGCGATGTGCATGGTATAGCAGCTTACGTGTTCGATGAACATCACCATCTAAAAAATTTCGAAAAGGATTTTATTTTAATTCAAACAACTTACATGTATGAACTTACAGTATAATTTACCTAATGAATGTGCTTGCAAAAAAGCAGATTCGTGATATCCAGTTTCGGTTATTCAACAGCGACAAGAATCTAACTTTTTCTTTAAACTCTGAAAAGTGTTACTGTAGTTTTAAACCATAAAAGATAGTAGAAGAAACGTTAAAAGCTGAAAGCATGTGAACATTTTGCTTACCAGCATATTTTGCCTTCCAGAGGGAAATAATATAGATAATGAGTCATATTTATGTTTTCCAAAGGAAGAGAGAAAAACCCAAGAAACTCTCTATCTTCTATCCCTACAGAAGTGCGTGCCGAAAAGAGAAGTCCAGATTAAAATGAAGCAAAAGAAAACAATTTTAAATAAGTTAATATTAAATTTATAAAGGCATGAAATATATGAAAAAAAATGTGTGCACTTACTCAACCATTATTAATATATAGCTAACAGTTTTTCTGATAATATCTAAACTACCAGTGTGGTAGTAAATATATAAAAGTTAAGAATATGTAATCAGTGCTAAAATTTATTTTACGCATCAGTATTCTAAGTAATTTGTCACAGTAAGAAACCAATATGTTATAAAATTAGGTATTTTACAGTATAAAAATTTTGTTTAGTGCTATATTATTTTACTATCTTAGTTATTGTTATAATTGCAAATGTAGATAATTTATAATTTAGGATATACTGAATATACATTTAATAGAGTTAGTAAGTTGTATTTATCTTACCACCCTTTTGCTGTTTATATTCTTATGTTAAGTTTGGAAAAATGTTCCTTTATTTCTGTAGAGCATACAATTAATGTACATTTATTAAAGAACTATTTAGAAAAAATGTAACAATTTAGCAAATGCAATTGTAGGTAAAGGCATTATTATCATTCAAAAGAATGAAATAGATGAGAAATTTTATATGAATAAAATGAAGAAAATCACATTAGCCTTGACAAGTTTTTACATAAAAAAATCGATTGTGTATTCATTTTGCTCAAAAAAGTCTTTTTCTTCCTAAATATATGAGTCGACAAACTGTAATGAATATTTTTTTCTTCGTCAAGTACATTTACATGAATTGCTAAAGTTTCAGTAAATAAAATACAAAGATACTTCAAATGTTAAAAAGACAGTGTTTACATATAAGTTTTATACTACTTCCTCTCAAATTTTTTTCCAGCAATATAAATCTGAATAATTATGATAAACTGAAACAATAGCAAAAGGTTCAATGTATTCCAAACCCTAGATTAATATTATCATCCAAAGAGACATAAGGCAATTGCTAAATTAATGTTCAATAAAAAAAAATATGCAACAATAATTATCACTAAATACGATTTTCTACAAGAATTGTTAATTAAATATAATGTAATGATACAATTCTAATTTAATTATACCTAGATGTAGTTATAAGAAGAAACCATGTCCTGCATTCAATGACACAATAGAAAATGTCCTTTACTCAGAATATTATTTCAGTCTATAGTATTTTTAGAAACATTTATTCTTGTCAATCCCGTCATATTTATGCAGTTATTGTTTAATAGAATAGATTAATATATATCATCACCTATTTTTTATAAATGTCATCGGTTATTATTATTGCTTATTCAATTTACTATACATAACTGCAGTACAATTATTATTGATTTATGAGAAAAAATTCACTAAATTCTGCATGAATCTGATGAAACTTTAGGAAACATATGAAAATATTTCGGAAATTCTCACTTCCGCCAAATAAAGTTTAAATTATAGTAACTATTTCAATCATCTAGTATTTTTAATTACCTTACAATTAAAATTTTTTTGCTATCTACGTCATAGTATAATATTAAATCATTTTAATATTTATGTTAAAATGAAATTTTTTATTATAAATAACTAACGATTGCATATTGAAAAACAATATTTTTCGATTTTTGCTTAGGAATTTTCATTAAAAGGTCTATAATACTGTCAATTTTTTCCGTACGTATAAAAATTGAGAAAGATTGGAATTGGGACATGTATAATGATTTAGAGTTATACAGACTGATAGCCACTTCAAGTTAAAGTTATAAGGATGCTATGTAGAACTATCAATTAAATATGGAAAATCATTCAAAATTAATTTATGCTATTATTTTCAGATGTTGATGTGATTTCAATAACTAATATGTAATTTTAGAAATTTTCACAAGTTCAATATGGAATAACTTGATCAGCTAACTTTTATTTTTTTCTATTTTAAAAATTTCTGTGTTTTACTTATTTTGTACTGACAAAAAATACTCACAAATAATTACTGCACATTTTGGGAAAAAGATCACATGATTTGGTGATTATGATAATATGAGCTACTTTAAATGTAACAGCACTAGAAAAATATATAAAAAAAAATATCATTTCGAAATTAGTTATACATGCAAAAATATGAAAGTTTAATTTTTGTTTTGTTTAACGCAGTATTCTGAATTTAATATTATGCTTTATTCTTGTTTTGCAGAAAATTCAGAAATAAATCAATATTAGAACCCCTTCTCTGATTCAACCAAAGCATTTAATTTTTCGAGGAGCATGGCTCTGCTCTTTTGGATAATCACACAAATATAAGAAAGACAAACTTTTTTGCTACTATCTATAAATCAACCTAACTTACTGATAATCACGACGACTCATAATTTTATTTTTGAATGTCATAAAAAGTGGATATCAATAATTCTGTAAAAAATTAAACTTACAATATTGTCCAATAATGGATTATTATATGAAAAGAAGAATAAAACTCTTTTGAATAAAAACTAATTTTATTTCTGTTTATCTGCATATAATAATGGATTCTTAAAATATCTATTTTAATTTTAAAAAAATATTTTAAATAACATTAACATCGCTTAAGAATTTCATTGAATTAAGAGAAAACAATTTAGAGTTTAACATTATTTGTAAGCACATAAACATTAAATAAATTTACCAACTCTATTCAAAATACAACTCATGTTTTTTTCTCTTTTTTATTTTATGTTAATAAAAACAGAATAATAAAACTATTCAAATTAATTATAAAAAGCAAAAATACTATAGCTAAGCAATTATAGTAAGCAAATAGTGACTAACTTTACTTGTGGAATTTTAATTGAAATTGCTTTAAGAAAATTAAGCGTTAATAGACTCATTTACAAGGAAAAATCCATGAACGAAATAATTAAAAAAGAAAAACTAAGAATTACAGCATTAGTACTCTCTAAATTCTTATTCTAACTAAACTATTTAAGCTTCTATTTGGATGAAATTCTTATGGTTAATGTAGAAAATGTTTTGGTTGCGAAAGAATGCTTGTAATTATTTTTCTATGATTTGCATTACTTCAACAATTGAATTTTAGGTAATATGTGTTCTTTAAATAAGGTAAAAATACTTAAATATAACTCTTATTTTAAATAAAAAAAAGAGAAAACTGAATACCGTGGAAGCTATATTATTACTGTATCCATATCAAATC
This sequence comes from Latrodectus geometricus, assembly GCA_026290005.1. Taxonomy (NCBI): domain Eukaryota; kingdom Metazoa; phylum Arthropoda; class Arachnida; order Araneae; family Theridiidae; genus Latrodectus; species Latrodectus geometricus. The sequence continues at coordinate 20,412 of JAPDSC010095925.1, forward strand.
ATTCTTTAAAGTGAAAACTTTATCAACAGAAGTCTCGTATTAAAGAAGAATGTTTTAAATGAAGAAAAATGAGAAAATTTATTCAGTATGAATAAAATTAAGATCAATAATTCGCATTTGTTAAATATAAAAATTTCAATTACCATTTTTCATTTTCTTTTTTATAAGGTTTTCGATATCAAATTCAGTGATCTAAGATTGTATGTGCATTCTTCTTTAACTATATATGTGTGTGTGTTTATATTATAACCAACTTTAAGTGCATCTTAATCAAATTTAGCTTGAATTGCCTATGCCACTGTTATTAAAAATCCATAGAATTAGAATCTTCCAATATAAAATAAATTTTTTTAGCTAGAAATGTGATAAATCATTATTGATTTTCTATATATAAACATTCACATATTCTGCATATACTTTTTTCGATGTTTCCAAAACAAATATTTTATCAATATCAATTAGGAATGTCAATGAAATAAACCTATACTTTGTTCAAATACTTATTCAACAAATATATGACAGAAAATGTTATAAAATATTTTAAATGTATAAAAGCAAATTTTATCCCTTAAAGAACCTGTTCATATAAAATATTTATTCTAAGTTTTTACATATAAATTACTTTGCAACTATGCAATTAGAAGGAATTATAAAATAAAGTTACAAATATATTTGAAAATATATATTATATTTACATTTTTTCTTAAGATTTCACTCCAAATCGTCATCAGTAACAAACTTTAAATTTCAATAAGGAAATAAATCTATAGTTTACATATTTAATTTTTAGGACAAAAATATATCACTTGTTAGAACGATCAGAGTATTTTAAGTGTTTGGTAACAACTGAAAGTGGCAGGACATAAAAACACTTATAATCATTTTAAAATAGCTTTAATCTTTTATAACATAGTGTTGCTTATATGTTTTATTGTTTTTATATATTTTATATACATGAAAACATAAATGTAACATATTATATATATATATATATATATACCTTAACATATTGTTTCATACTAAAATGATATGTGGTCGATTTATAATTTGAGTTCTATTAATAAACTTGAAGAAAATCTAAATTTTAGAAGATGGTAATCTGTTGAAAATAAGAAAATGACTTTTTTACATAAAAATATCTCGCGCGAATTAACTAAAAAAATATTAATATTTTAATGATAAATAAAAAATTTTTTATGAGATAGTTGACTTATATTAAATATATTCTATTGATTTTTTTATTAATATAATATAATGTGTTAATTTATTTAATGATTAAAATATTTCAAAATTTAAATGTAGTGCACATCCGATAGTGAAGAAGAAGAAATATAGTATATGAAAGAATCGAGAATTCAATTAAAAAAATAGATATTTATGTTAATGCATTTTTAGAGTCATTGCCATTAAGCGTAATCTTTTAACTGTTCAAAAAATTCCAAACATTCATACACGTCGCATGATTTATTAATGGGTTCGCCATGCATTCCGGAATACGTGCATCATTACTTTGAGCAAAAGGTTGGAGAAGGGAATGTTTTGTCCTTGATACATTTGTGGATGGTTAATGATTTCTGGCCAAAATTACTTTCGAGGTCACGTGATTTCATAGCTGGAGCGTGTCCCCAAACACACTTCTACACCTGGCAACACTCATCGATCGTAATAACAGACAGGTTACTCTAAAAAATTGTTAAAATTCCTAAAAAAAATATTTATTTTAAAATTTTATTTAGTTATAAGCTACTTGATTTTTTATTTTATCTTCATCAATTCTTCAATGACAATCATTGCTATCATAATACTATATAATTCAACTTCATACAACTATATAATTGATTTCTCCATAAATTATGAAAAATTTCTCTTGTATAAAAGTGAAATTAAAAGTATGATACTACATTGTTCAATAGGGTAGTTGGAAGAAAATTATATATGATTTCAGCAAAAATCCATATATGAATGTTGTCACCATCGACATTAATAAATGTTTGAAATATCAGATCTAAAAATTAATTTATTTCTGAAAGATTCACAAATAAAATAGAGATATTAGAATTTTTCTGTTCCCTATTTAAGGAAAATGACTACTACCATGAATGTTATAATTATGTAGTGTCAACTGCAATCTTGAGGAATTTATGATTACAAATGATAAAAATGGTCTCTTAAATTAGCTAAAATTGTATTATTTTCCCGATAACCCCTTCAATTATGAAAATTCTGGATATACTATGCTGATAACATAATCTTGATAACCTTACTAATTGCAAATGAGGAGTAGTTTATTTAAAAAAAAAACTTCATAAATTTAAGCTATGAGAAAAAACGGAAAATTCTAGCCTTATTATTCATAAATTCTCTCAAAAAACTTTTGTAAGTGAAAATATTTGATCTACGATAATTCGAGTAAATTGCATATAAGTCCTTATATTGCAAGTATTAAGGAGTAATACTAGAAACTGAAGTAACAATTCGAATGGGATGCCTAGCACGTTCTCCTGGTCAAAATAAGAACAAGCATATCTGAGATATTTTCGAAAAATGTGTTGTTATGCTATTAAGTTTTTTTTAGTATCCGGAAGTTTAAGATTGCACTTCTACAGAAATAAAATATTCTCAAAAGTCTTATTAATAGCTTCATCGCTCCTATGCTAAGCAAATATTCAATGGTCTTAGCAGTTCGATGGAAACACTTGCTTTGTATCAATTCTGGAATTAATTCTAAACAATCCATTTTTTTATTAATATGGTATCGAATTATTTCCTTGTAGCTTATAATGTTATATCTATTACTCTACAGAAATAAAGTTGCTACATAAGGTTAAGTCCATTTGTTGTTTTGTTTTATGTTTCATTGCCATTTACATTTTATGTGCTCTCTATTTTATTTCCAAATCGGGCAGTGGCTTATTGCTTTTCTGCACTTAGGCTTTCTTTTTTATCTAACTTCTGAAATAAATATTCATATTAAAATTTCTTTAACAATAAAAGTACATGGAAGAATGGGTTAGTCTGAAATTATATTTATTTACTTACATTTAGATTGTACTCATGAATCCTTTAACTCTTTGTTGAATTCTTATCAACTTGACAATGATTCTGTACAAAGAATGAATTAGGTCGACAAAGGGATAGCCGAATGGTTACCGTTCTTGACTCCTACTAGACCGTTGTTTCCGGGTTCGTATCCCAGTACATACATAGATGTTCTTTCTCTCTACCTCTCTGTATTTCATTGTTCTTTCCCTTGAGATGATGAATGATTGTGACCCACTCTATAAACGGGTTTATTGTGGTGTGACAAGGATAATGCCACCTTCGTGATTTGGTTCACAGGTGCCCATCGGTTAACGGTAAATGAGTAGCAGTCTTCGGCCTTGTTGTGCTTAAGGGTTAGTCACCCAGTGCCGCCGCTAGAAAAAAAATGAAAAATAATGAATTAAAAATACGATTTTATTCCTTTTTATCCTTAACTGTACATATCATTGTCACTCAACGGAGTGATTAGCTGCCATCAGATGAACAATATGGATACAAAATCAAGGACTTAAAATGGGGTTGCGTAATTCTGTGAACACCAAAAACACTAATATTTTATCATTTGACCACTTCTATGAGATTATGATTCATCTCTAGTCTCTCATTATATTTCCATTACTATTCTATTAAAAAATATTGGTCTAAGATCAAAGGTAGGAATTTTTAATTCCTGATTACAGCAAAATTTGCGATGTTGTTTCCAAAGATGTATTTTTATATTTTTCGTAGATCACTTTCTCTATTGTACTCACTCTTTGCACTTTCATTCATCACTTCTCTTCCTTTATAACATAATTCAATTTTTGAGGGGTGACTTATTCCTTAATGATTTACCATTCTTTATGTGATTTTACTAAGAATCATGTTTGAATCAATGAAAAATGTTGAAAAAAAAGTATAGTACAAAAATATTATACATACAAACTTTAAAAGTCAAAAATAACTTACTCGAATAAATACTATAATTTATCAGAATCTGCTGAATTAGTTGTTAGAAGTAAAATTCTAAATATTGAATTCTCTTGTAAATATTCTAAATCTGGCAATATTATATTGTTAATATGAAATTACAATACATACTACTATCCCTACATAAAAATGACAGCAATAATAATTGTTTATAAAATATGTACTTAATTATTATAATTATCATCTTTATTTTTAGAAAAATAGTAAAACTAATGAATAATTTAACTTTACTTAATATTCATTTTTAATATGTAATGATTGTTTGCATCCCCGAAAAATGAACATATTTTCAATATTTAAAAATATAATCATTATTTAATGAGGATTGAAAATTTTAAATTATTCTCCAAAATTGAAATACTCAGAAGTAGTGCACTTTATCAACATGTTTACACTAGCTTAAATTTTATTTCAATTTTATGATGAAAATTTACTATTTTAAAAATATTCATTCAATAAAATATATTTATCAAGCTAAAAGAGCAAATTTAAAGGAAGTTTTTATTTTCAAATGTAATAGTATTCTTGCTACTGATGCTCGCTTAAATTTATAGTGAATGAAAATCTCTCTTATAAAATATACGAATCTTGTTTTACAACTTCTGAATATAAAATTGATGAATGAAACTCCATAAAAATTGTTGTCACTTATCTCAACGAACTCTATTTTTTCTTTATACATTTTTACTACTTCGATACTTTTCCCAATGTCGTCTAAATTTTGTTCCTTTACATGCACATAATTTAACATTTCAAATTTTGCTTCTGTCCATCAAAGTTTTTCAAAGGAATATTTAGCATCTTGACATTATTTTATGATTTATTTTTGTACAAATCATTATTTCTTAGTCATATTTGTGTCAAAATATAATTTTAAAATAAAATAAAAATACAGAAATTTAATATCAAACTCAATTTCAACATCAAAGCAGCAATGCTTGTATTTAAAATTTTTTTTAAAATCTGGGCTGTGTGTTTGTTAGAGAGTTACAATGGTATCAAAAAAATGTATTAGAAAAATTTTGATTAACACTAAAGATTTATATAAAGCTTCATTATACTAAATATGTAATGTATTAGTTTCTGTGAAGTGAGGGATAGGTAAGAAAATGTATAAACAAAGCTATTATGTTCTAGCTATTATGATCAGCCATATTTGGTAAGCGATATATCTGGACTAAAGGTTCGATCAAGAAACCAATTAAATTGATGGGCTATAATGAAACAATAGACTTATGTGAAATAAATAGGAATACTTTGCTTTACTGAAATATGGCAGCAGGAACATTTGAAAAAAAAAACAAAGGAAAGTAGAATATAAAATCAAACAAATATGACTTTTACAAGGTAATGCACTTATAATAAGCATTATACGACTGCAAAATTGGAGCGTAATATATCATGCCAAACTATAATACCTTGTACAAGACCAGCATGAGGATGTATAATACATTCATTTGGTAACATCTCTTTAAAGTATCTTCAAACTCTAATTCGACAACTGTGTCACTATCAGCAAAAATGGGTTTCATCCCAAAAATACAATAGTATGATCTTTGAATATTCCCATTTCCGTAATTCATCACACTAATACGAATCTAAATATTAATGACTTAAAGTCAAAATTAATTGAAGTAATAAGCCTCTAAATGAGATTTCATTATGTTGTAATTAACATTAAACAATTCAAGAAGACACCGTTTCTTGTGCTGCAAACTATTCGTTGTCATATGGTTATTGCTATAACAAAACACTCCATAAATAACCATAAGAACAATATGATTGTCTTCGCTGCAAGTGGTTGTCACGTTAAGTAGCAAGAATAAGTGGTTGCAATCGTTCCCATCAGTCAGTCACTCTCTTCGAAACTACACAATTCATCTTCTTACTGAAAAGATACTAAGCATCTATAATAATTTTAAACCACGATCATAAGTATGACACTTGAGTGTATCTTCTTATTCCCGACATATTAGAGAAAAGAAAATTAGAGCCTACGGAACTTTCAACATGAATAGAGTTTCTCAGGATGACGAATCTTTAACTGGGTCAGGTACAAAACTTATTACTACCTGGTCCAAGAGGTACGTTTTTCCACCAGGCTAGTGGTGGTATATGGCCTCTAGTGTTTGAAAGTGGTAAATAAAGAAGTAAAAATAATACGGATATGGGCTAAAAATATTGCAGAAATATAATTTCGATAAAATTAGTGCATAAATAAATCCAAATAAATATCTGAAATAGCTACAAACAACAATTAACTACTTTGTAAAAATAATTAACATAGTGGTCATAATTATTTGAAAAGATTTTAAATTAAAATAATAATTGTTTGATTAGTTTCTAAAAATACCTAGTCGTAAATTATTACAAAAAAGACTCAATTAAAAGAATACATTTACAATGGAAATAAATATCATCAACAAATTGAATTCATTATTAAAAGTATAATTGATTGTAATTAAAACAATATTATAAAATTCTATACTAATATTTAACTATAATATCATTGATAAAATTATCAACATAAAGGCAACAAAATGGAATTTAAGTAATAATTAAAATTAATTGGTTTCATAGATTTATGCGTTTTTAAACATTTGAAAAATTATGATTTTCCTCATTTAAAAATTGTATATTGTTTCACACACACATATATGCACACAATATACATACAATTTTTATATAAGATTCGAGTTTATAATTATCACGATTTTAATTTTTTAACATAAACTAATAATGAAAGTTTTAAATAACTATTTTAAAATCAAAAATTCATAAATTATAGAAATTGTATATAAGCTATATATGAGCATTTTAAATAGCATCACACTTACATATACTAATTTTTGAACTAGCTTTTGGTTAATTTAATTTTTTAAAAAATTGAATCTAAATCAGTATGATTTTAAATAACATTCTTAATTTAATGATTACAAGAATAATTTTTTAAGAAACTGAGAGGTAAACACAGCATGTTTAGCACATTCTGCTATTTTGTGATTGAACAATTTTTTCGTGACTTCAAATATATTTCTTTATATTTCACACATAAAATATCCGTAGAAAAAACCCTAAGGAAAAGTCATGAAATTTAATAGTTTATTATAATCAGATAATCTATAAAGATTTATACATTCTGTAAAAAATACTTTAAAAATTTACATAACATAATAAAAGTTTCATTGGCAAACAATGTTTAAAAGAATTGTATCAAGAACAGTATGAATATTATTTATCCAACAACTTCTTAAATTCTTATCAGAACAATAATATTTTTTCAAAAAGGTTTCATCTTGTAATAAAAGATGGTGTAGCTGTTTATTAGATATTTTAATTTGTATTATTTTTTTCAAATTTTTAATTTTATAATCAATAATTTTTTGCAAGATAACAGTATTTCACGATTAAGACTCAGTTTTGTTGTAATAACTAAAATAATTGTTAATATGACAGAAAGATAAACATCAATAATACATCTGGGAGAACAAATGTTTTAATAGTTTTTAAAGTTATATTTTCCTAAAATTTTCTTTTATGTATTTCATTTATTTCCCTTTCAAACTATATTGGCTATTCTATTTAACAATAAATATGAGACTTGCAGTCATTAAATCTATATATTTTGTAAAATATATTAAGGCTAAATATAAATTTTAATTTATTAATATATTCATTTCTCACGATTCATAAGAATACTTAATTATAGTTTTCGTAATAAATATATGTTCAAGTGTGTATGTGTTTATTAAATAGTTGACATTAAATATAAAAAGCAAAAAGCATCAGATATTAGTGAAAAACATTTTAAATAAATATTTTAAGCATGATTAGAAATAAAAGCTTGTCTTTTGCGTGAAGTACAAATATTAAATTTATTAAGGATCACAACATTTTAAATATTTAAATAAAATTCCTGTATCATTACTACTGGTAACTGCTAAATATTTTGCAATATTGCTTACGTGAAAAAAATATTTTGGCCTAAGTCCCTTGTAAGTAGTTGAAGTCAGAGATGAAACTGTCATTGATAATAGAAACTTAAGTCAAAAATAATTCCAAATAACACTCAACATAATAATATGAAATAAAAATACAAATGCTTGCAAATTTCTGTCTAATGGGATATTATTGAAATTTATGTCCCAGAAAATAAGCTAAAAAGTACACAAAATCTCTGAAGATCATCGATGACTACCTAACATATATCATAATCTAATCAGAAAAGGTTTCAACTGTAAATAAAAGTATCGAAAAATTCGGCGTGATCATTATTAAATGCATGTGTAGAATAACTTTCAAAAAGCTGGGTTAAGAAAATAACTATTTAAAATCATTTGAATTTTGGACTGTATTTTGAAAGTATTTGTTCACAAATTATATTTTTATTTCCTGACTGATTTGATATATTGTCTACTTCATATAAACTGTCATACTTACTATAAAGAATGACATAAGAAGTCAATTCATCAATATTGACTTTTTTTATCTTTATAGAGCTCATGCTGTAATTAAAATGAATATCTAAAAATACATATCATGACTCCAGGCATCAAATTTGATTTTAATTAAAGATGAGGCATAATAATGTAAATGTTCTAAGGTACTTCAGATCAAAAATTATAATTTTAAAAAATTTATAAGAGAAAATAATGTTACATATTGTTTTCTTATTTTAGTTGAGAGTTCGGATGAAAAACACAGTTAAATTTGTGAAGATTTTTCTTAATTCCATTCCAAATTTTGAAAACACCTATTATGAATGATTTATTGTGATTTTTTTTCCTAAGAGTACAAGATCATTTTATCACAGTTTTTTTTTCTTATTCAACAAAATAACAGTCATATTATTAAATTTATTTAGCAAACTCAAGATAATCTTATCATGATAGAACACAATAAACTGATTAATAATGTGAAAAGTAAAAATTAGGTTTGTGACACAGTTACCAACCAAACTGTTATCAGATTATTTTTTCAAAACAAAAAATATACATAGAAATTTTACTTTTATTAATATCAATAAAAACAAAAATATGCGTTACTGTTCAAAATAATTTATTTATTTTTTGCTATAATATATTAAATTTTAATGTAGATTTAATCATTTTACTTAAAGTGTTTAATATCTACAATTTCAATCAATGCATCAATATAAATAATTATCAGAAAAATATAAATTATTTACTATGTAAAATAAATGTAAATTATAAAATTTTATTCTTTCCCTATTTATTTAGAAATCATAATTTGATTTTTTTATTTCCTTTTTATCTGAGAAAATCTTCTTAATTTTTTCTCTGAATAACTTTATCGAAATTGTTAAAGTGCAAATTGTTAAATTTTATCTACAAACTAATATATTTGGAATAAAATATTGATTTTATAAATATATACTTTTTTGCATGTCCTGCATAATTTATCAGGTTAAAAACTGTCTTATGTTGTATATTAAATAACTTGTTAATTTTCTGGAAAAGATAAACACCAACAGGCTCAAACGAAATGTTTTTACCTTTTTTTCATTAATAAATAAAAAAAATTCTTTTTAATCCTTTTCAAATTAATTCTTATGAACAATATAAAAATCGAAACTAATTATATATATATTGCAAACTATTTTAATATTTTCTCCTTAAAATTTGAGCATGTATGTTTGTAAAATACACATGTACTTGAATAAGTTATGTGGGAATAAATATTTAATATTCTTGTGACTAATTATAATTCAGTGACGATAATTGAATTTAATTTTGTTTGTAGGGAGAAAAAAAATTCAAGATGACTTCGGAGGATACGGAGCTCCGGAGTATAGATTTACAATTCCCGCTGATGCGCGGAATGTCAAAAAGCGATCCCTGCTGTACATCGGTAAGTAAATATAACCGGTATTCATAAACTTATTTAAATATTTATGATCTCAGAACTAATCACACTATTTCTTATATTATAACAATTGAAGCTAATTACAACTTAACAGAAACAAAACATTTTTGTGCCAAAAGATGTAGTTACTTACTTTTTTTTTCAAGACTACTCAATTTATTACTAAAATAATCATTTAGAGCCTTCATTCCAAAATAAATATAATACAAGAAGAAGAATAGTATTACAAAAATGAATAATATAAACTTTTAACTGTAAAGGAAATTTACTTGTTTAACTATCATTATTGCAATAAAGATTTCTTAACAGTATTAATATATATAATCTCGTATTCAGTATATATATAAAAAAAAATATCGAAATATATATATATATATATATATATATATATCTGTGTGTGTTATTCTTTAATTCACTTTCTATATTTCGATTTTCCCCAACTGTACATTTTTAAGATAATTTTTTTTGTGGATTTTATTATTGATTTAGAAAATTAACAAATGATTGTTAATTAAGTAAATCAAAGCAAGTAGGAATTTTTTTCAACAAATAATTTTATTATTAAAAAAAATGATGCACATGATTAAATGATTTTTCTTGTATTTTCTGTAAGAACCAGACAGTAATTATTTTCTTTTTAAACCATATTAAATTATACTTGTTTACTTTCTATTAACTTATTATTTCCAAATTGTCAAAATTATTTTGTATCCTTAAATGAATATTCAAACATTTTCTATTAATCACCACTTTAATAAAGTTTGACATTAAGCACATAGTAACCTAAAACAAATACATACTATATTAAATACTATGCAAAATATATAATGTACTAAATATTTTTATTATATATAGATAGATAAAGAAAGGATTAAACTATGTTCAACTTATTTATATTAGATAATTACTTAATTGTATATTGATGAAGTCAATACTATTCCTTTCGACATTCAGTTGTTTCCCGGATTATAATTCCTTTTCCCTCATTTAGAAACCAGGAAAAAATACAGTAAATTATACTAATAACTATGGTAACCAAATGAAACTTCTATATTGGTCTATTTTGCCTTTTATCTGATTTGATTATTCAATATCAAATTCATAAGCATTCATGCAACAGTTATTTCATTAAACTCATTTTTTTCACAAAATTTTACTCTTGTTTGTATAAGCTTAAAATTATTTTTTTGGAAGATCTTAACATAAAAGACAAATTCAAAATTATTACGGATCCCCCGAGGTTTTACATACAATGAAAATACGCCTTATTTCTAGTCTTGCAATAAAAAAAATTCCTGAAAAAATTTATTTTTATTTTTAAATAAATAATTTAACGTTTTTCATAAATTTCAAAAATTAAATGAAACTTTATAAAGCTATGATTTCTTAATTAATTTTTTTTTCACATTTTCTTCATAGTAATTTACTTTTTTACCTCAATCCACTTGTCATCAATATCTTCACTATAGATATTTATTTTATTATATTCTACAATATTTATATTGAAGCCACAGAAATAATGAAAATAAAATTAAAATAACATTTAAATACTCAAGAAATTAAGATTATATACTTTCTTCGTTTCAACTCCAGCCACATTTGAGTAAAAATCTTTTTTTGGAAGAAAGTAGGAAACAGATTATGAAATTATGTATAATTTTAAAACAATTTCTTAAAGTATGAAGTAGGCATCTTAACCGCAGTTGAAAATATATTCGATATTATATAATTCATCTATATTTTTTGACACTGCTTGTGTTAAACCATTATAAGAGTAGCATATGTTAAACCTTTAATGTAATCTGGAAATCCAGATTAGAAAACTTTTTTATTGGATCAATAAATGTTGTCTAATTATTAGAAAGAAATATTTAAATGTAATCAGGAACATAAGAAGTTTAGTTTATCGATTGTGTCTTTAAAATCTGAAATAAGCCACGATGAAAAAAACAAAACCTTTTATTTAAAATTCCATCCAATTATTTTAATGTGTTAAGTTACAAATACTCATTTTGAGTATATTTTATCAAAAATGTAGTAATTGATCAATTTATTTCGTTTTTATTAAATGCTGAAAACATTTCTCAGCGCATTCTACTAAAGCAATATTTTATGACATAGTAGGATATTGTAAAACATGGAAACATAAATTCAAGAGTCTTGCTACATGTGGTCATGTTATATTTCTGATAAAGAGCACGTGGACAGTTTCATGGGAAAAGTTAAATGCCACTAACGTTCCTACAAGTTATCAGATTACCTTCCACACTCTAAAAAAAAACACTGTTATTTTACAGCAAAAAGTGCTGGCAATTTGGGCGCCAGTATAATCTGCTGTAAATTTACAGCATATCCGTAAAATTTTTATAGCATATTTAACTGTAATTTTTACAGCATATTTTGCTGTAATTTTACAGCACTTTTTGCTGTAATTTTTACAGTATTTTTTGCTGTAATTTTTACAGCACTTTTTGCTGTAATTTTACAGCACTTTTTGCTGTAATTTTTACAGCATTTTTTGCTGTAATTTTTACAGCACTTTTTACTATGCATTTTACTTCAACCTTTCCAGAACCTATTTTAAAACCTATTGCTATTTACAGCTATCATCAGGTTTTCATAATTTTTTTTCTATTTTCATTCTCCCCTCCACTTTGTTTTAGTTCTCATGAAACATTTATTTAGGAGTTCTTTTTTATGTAAGAAAATTTTTGAATGAAATGTAGATTATTTTTCTCATGACAAGAAAATCCAATTCATCCCTTTTCTCATTAAATAAGTGCATTCATGTCCTCTTGAAACTCTTTATATATTATGGATGCAGAAAGATTTATATGATAGCATAATTACTTTAAAGCTTTCCTCAATCAAAAGTATATGAATTTTAAGAATAGTTTTGAAATAGTAAAAAGTAAGTAGATAACTTTGCCTGATTTTTCATCAATAAAATTTAATTATAAACATTGTTTCTAAATAATAAATTTTATTATATTGTTTGTTCTTAAGCATTATTTTTAAGTATGAGTTTTATTGTATATATTCCTTATATGAAAACTTACTAAATAATTTTTGACTATAGCTATACTATATAAACATACTAAATAATTTTTGATGATAGCACTTTATTGATAAAGAGAAAGCAGTTTGGAAAAAAAATCTTATTTTGAAATCTAATCTTTTCTGTTTTAAAAGCTTTCAAATTTAAGAACAATTTATTACGAGTTCGTAAAAAAGAGCATCTATTGCGTTTTAACTTTTTTATGTCTCTTTTTACAATATTGTTAATGTTTTTATCATTTAAATGAAATTAGTTATTACAAATATAAGCTGTTTCGGCTTTTACAATAGCACATACTTTATAAAAAAATCGTATATTCAATGAGATATACATTTTATATTCCTATCACGCATATATAAAAGAATATTTAAAATAGCGTATAGTCCGATATATGAAGAGAAGTTTTTAGGGAATATTGCATTTTGGGGCCAAAGTGAAAATTCCCAATCCTTCTTTAAAAATTGAAATATTTCTGAAAATATTTTATATTAGACTTTTAAAAGAAATTTAGTATAATTTCAATTACATGGTTTAAACTTCCTAATTCATATAAAATATACATAAAGCTGAGATTTAAAAATTAAAATTACAAGTATAGAAATTGAATGAAATGTTTAATCTAATTGGATCGTCCTGATTTAAAATAATAAATAAAAATAAATTTGGTATATTTAGCTGTCAGTAAAATATAATATCTTAGAATATCTTAGATAAATTGAATATCTTAGATTCATATACATTTTTTTAAGTGTATATACAGTTTTCTTATTTGTATGAAAAACTATATTATAAGGAAGACTAAAAAGGCAAATTTGTCTTCTATAGTAGCAAATTTATTTTATAGAAAATATCTATTCAAAATTTTGAGTTATTTATTATCTGGATTCCCATAAATGGTGTATAACACACAAAGCAATTGAATGGCTAAAATGAGATAAGGTTTATGCCTCCTCAGGAAAATGTGAGACAACAATACCAAGCTTCCCACACATAGTTTGACAAACTACATTTTTAACAGTATCTTATGAGAATTACTTTTTTATTTACTTTTTTTTATATTTTGGTTTATAAGCTCAGAAACTTTACAATTGATTGTATACTTTGATACACCCTAAGTAATGGTCTGATATAAAGAGTATCATTTTAATCTTGAATCTACTCAGTTTCCAACATAAGTCACTGTCACCAGGAATTAAAATGCAATAGCAAAATTAATAAAAAAATTCTGTTAAATTCACAATATAATTAATTTAGATATTCTCACGTGTTACAATTAAATAGATGAAAATATATAATTGATTAATTACTATAAAATCATGAATTAACAAATTAAATATCGAAAGTAAGATATTTCTTTGAATATATTTAAGGAATTTAAAATAATACAAATAAAATTATCTACATTAAACTTCATACTACTATAAATATGGACTTGAAACAAATTTAATTAAAAAACTTCGTACTTTATATATTTTTCTTTTATATTAAAATGAAAATAAAATTTCTCCCTGCAAAAGTCATTATTTAATTTTAGGAAGATAGAATAATGACAGATACAGGCACAATGGTTGTAGCAGTTCATGGCGATAAGAACAAGCCAGCTATATTTACATACCACGACATTGGCCTGAATCGTAAGATTTTCTAAGATTTTTCATATTTTAATACATATTATACTGCATGACACCAATAATACGCGTATTTTATTATTTTAAGGAAAAATAGGAGTTTGAATATTTTAATGCTATTCGGGTCATTACATCTAATGAATAATGCAAACAGTATTTTTCATCTTTATCATGAAAAATGCTTTTCTTATATTTTCTGACATTTTATTTTCCACATTTACAATTTAAAGTAAGTATCACTTGAATAGTATAAATTAATATTGTTTTAAACAAAATATTTGGTAGAAAATTATTTAAGTATAATGTACGTATGAACAAATAAGTAAATGTAAGTATGTGCAAATAACAATAAAATAATGTGTACTATCTATTTATTTTTAATTATTCATATATTACTAGAAATTACTTTGATTTTTATTTAATAATATACGCAGTATTATATATAAGAATTAAATAATTCCAATTATAATTATGAATATTATGATACATATTTTAAATATAATATTATAATTATATTTTATGTAATATTACAAGTTCAACTATTATTTTTATATAAATTTACAACAAAAAATCATATAGCCTTAAAAATTAATGGACATGAAAAACATATCAAGAAAACAAATGATTAAAATTTGAGAAAAATTAGTGATTTATTTCAGAAAATGATTGGTAGCAAAATAAGCAACCAAACTATGATTAGAAGTCAATAAGACGTAAGTCAACCTCTAATTTGAATACAAACTGTTATCCGGCATGATGTATTAAACTAATTACTATTCAGAAGTGTTTTGAAGAATTCTTTGTGATATTGTTACGAATTATTTGGCTAAATTATTAACATTCAAGATGGTTACAATCATTTTCCCACAGCATCCCAAATTTTCTATGTGGATGCGAGAACATGAAACTTGGTTTACTGAGGAAGTGTTAGATAAACTAGAAAATAAATCAAGATAACCGTGCTGTATGTGAAGACATTTGTTAAAAATTGTTGTTTTGTTGAAATTGATGATCTTGTTATTTTCTTTTTATTCTCGTTGAAAAAGTAAAGGTATTTGTTCCAAAAAAAATGTAATATATCCGTTATAGAATGTGATTTCTTAATAATAAATATATTAGAGATGACTATAGTCTACTACCAAAACAAATCGCATCCACAATTTAAGCCATAGTTCTCTTAAAAGGCATATGTCATAGGCGATAAAAATTTCAGAATTCTTCATTTATCCTAAAGTTATTAATTTATTAATAACTTCTAATTTTATTAATCATATGACACCTGTCTGTTGGCGTAATTGTAGGTTTTTATTCATTTTCTATTCATTTCCATATTTCGTTCTATTCATTTTTTATTATTCATGATAATGAAATGTGAAGAAACATCGCCGAACATATGTAATCAAATTATCGATAAAATATATCAAATGAAATATATTTCTCATACACAGTTTAACACAACTATAGCTCGATATTTTCTTCGTATTAGAAATTTATAAGCATTGTCTAAGAAACTAGTACTTTTTCAACAATTATAAATATTTTAGTTTTGTTATAATTTATGGAATATTGTGAATAAAAAAATATTATTATTCCTGTAGATGTAACCAACTTCCTCGCATTTTTCAATCATTTGGACACAAAAGTTCTAATGCAGAGCTTCTGTGTCTATCACATTAATGCTCCAGGACAAGAAGAAGATTCAGCAACACTGCCCCAAGGGTGAGTGCATGAAGCTGATGAATCAGTGTTGAAAAACACAAAATTTTATTCAAATATTCATCATATTTATTCATTTACCATCCTAATTTTAAATAAAAGAATGCGTTTATAGATATACTTGATAAAATATTTATTTAAGATGGAATAAACTAGATCATTTTTAAATTTTATATTAAAAGCCAAATGGTGTTTCATTTCATTCTTTTTTCACAGATACACATTTCCTACGTTGGACACATTAGCTGAAATGATATTAGCAGTCCTAGAGCATTATGGGTAAGCAAGCACTGTCACTATTAAAAAAATATATTCCTAAAGAAATTCAAAATAATAGAATTTAATGTATACATATTTCACTGTTCTACTATTTATAAATATTATTAATAAAAAAAATAACCAAATATATGTGTGGAAGACTTTAATAATGAAATAAGCAAAATAAAATGTTAATTTGCTTTAGTTTAAATATAACTAAACTAGAATTTTTTAATTTTTTGTACATTTTTAAAATTGAATTGCATTTTTCACTAGTGCTGAGTTTAACATTAATGTTTTGTATATTTTATTTGACAAATATGCCACTTATTTATAAATATATTAATAGATTAATCCATAGAAAATGAAATAGTATTTATTAATGTATAATTATAACATCAAATAAATAAATAAATGAGGATTAATATATGAATGTTGAGAATTCAACATTAACAGAACTTCTGAAAATCTGAAACATCATCTATTTCTTTTCTTTACTCTAATCTTCATCTCCCATTAAAATAAAAATATGATCACGAGAATGTGATTAAAAAAGAAAGAAAACTTTCTAAAGATGCATAACTATGTAAATTTTACAATAATGTAGTTTATGGTCAGAATATATCTATGCAAAAACATTAAGTTTTCAAAGCATTTTTTATAGCTCAAAGATAACCAAATTAGTCTATGTTTATTCACTGTACATTTGCAATTATATATTTAAACTGATAATATTTTATAGGTTAAAACACTTCATTGGTTTTGGAGTAGGCGCAGGAGCAAATATTCTGAGTCGTTTTGCGGTGATTATAATTTTTTTTTATTATTCCTAATATCATATGACAATTATTTATATAATGAATTGTATTCTCTCATTTAGTTTGATGTTAAATATAACATACAAACAAAAATAATACCTTCAAATTATTTTTTCTTTGCTAGCAAAACACTTGTTTTCAAAAATCATAAAAAATAACATAATATCGCATGCGTGGAAAAGAGAAGGAAAGTGATTTTCTTCAATTTCCTTTTAGCCTAATAACTGTCTAAATTTATTTTATTAGTTGTAGTTTTCAATATTGTATGCGTATGATCTTATTAAAAATATAAGTCATTTAAAAAAAAACTCATATTAAAACATTTTTTCTTTTGAAATATGAAATAATAGCAGCAATAATATATAAAAACTTTTGCAATAACAGCAAAACGTTTTCTTCATCATATGCTATTTCATTATCTATTGCATTTCTTAATCATAAGTCATAATTAAGAGATAATTGGAAAATGAATTATGAGAAATGCAATGAATTATGAGAAAATTTGATAAAAAAAAAATAATTACCATTAGCTCTATTTGATCTAGATTCATTTCCTTCTGTTACTATCAAAAGTAAAATATTTTATAATGAAAATCTTAAATTCTTATTTTAATCGACCACCAAGGATATTAAAAGTGATATGATAAGGAAATTCTTGTAAATTTTTTCACTATCAATTTGCTAATCATTTAATAAATTTATTGACTATCAAAACGCTAAATATTATTCAAAGAAAAAAATTCATTATTGAAAATTATAAATAGGTAAATAATACTATTATATACTTACATCAGTTTTTTCTGATCAACTTCATTTATCTATTTAAGTATAACATTTAAGGAAAAAAAATGAAAAATAAATAAAAATATCATTCAAAATCATTTCTCAAAAGTTTTTTTTTTTTTGTTAATAGATTTAAATGATCTCTAAGCATCTAAATTAACCAATGAATTTTTGCATAATTAAAATTATAGGTAATTTTCATGGGTTCTCGGTATTTATAAAGATTGTCCCCCTTTTTAATGTTGAAAATGTATTTTATCATTAACCTTATTATTTATGTAAAAGGAATAAACAAAAATAATTGTACTTAAGGAAACGATACACGAACTTTTTTATAATTCTACGATACTAATCCCTTTATATAGTCAGTTATTTAAAAAATCCCCCGCTTATTTTTTTAGCGTTGATATATGATAATTTAAAGTTATAAGCATTATCAATTGTTAATGTTTCCGTAGCTTAACACTTTAGATCAAATGAATTAAAATAATACTTAGAAACATCATTAGAATCATAAAGAGATTTCTTATAAAAAGACAAATTTTATATAAAAAAAAATATTTAAAAATAATTTATATTATCTTTCTGATGTGTTTATTAATAATAATGATAAAAAATAAATTTGTAACCTATAAACATAAGAAAAACAAATATATTAATTAATAAATTTATATTGAAAGAACATTCGATGACAGAAATCATGAATTTCGATTGTTCAATGATAAGATTGAAACTATAGATAAAGATATATTCTATATTCTCACTCAATAAATTCTATATTCTCTCTCATTCAATAAATAATTATGCAGTTTCAGTATAATTGATGATATTTTTAAGTGCCAATGACATATAAATGTTTAAGTAAGAAAATATCCCCGTACATGCAATAATATTTGATAAAGTAAGATATTCAATATAATTTGAATGTTTTAGTACAAAATATAAGGAATATTAATTTTATAGAAGTATTAAAATATTTTAATAAAAAGGACAATTTGACTACGACAGTACAATTTGCAACTGCATATAAGTGTGAATATCCCTGTATATTAATGTTTATATTTTATTATTTAGCAAAAATATACTGTATCATTTATTACTTCATGAAGTAATAAGAACTATATTGTTATTTCGTTGAAGTTTAAAGAAGTTAGTTAAAAGATAAATTTCATGTTTTCATACATTGCTATGGATTTAATATTGTATTGATTTGTTTGCATTTAGTCTACCTTTATCGAAAAACAAACTTTGATAATATAGTCTTTTAAAATAACAATAAATTAAAATAAAAAAATAATTTAATATGAGTAAAAGGAAATATTTATAACAAGAATTTTTTTTCTCAATAAATATGAACCCACATTTATCAGAATAGTACTATTGAATCCCATTCATTGTATGAATCATTTCTTTTATCATTAACAGTTTATATATGCAATTTTAATTTGTTTGTTTATCAATTTGTTCTTACGAAAACACAATTACAGTTGACTTATTTATGTGCATAAACAGAGAAGATGTGTACTTTAAATATCATCCTTATATCAAAATCCTAGACAAAATTCGTCTATAAGAATGAAAATAAGTAATTTCGAAGCTATAAATTTAGAAAAACTATAGTTATTTATTCCGGTTAAATTATCAGAAAAGAGTAAAATAAGAAAAATGCAATTAATGCATATAATAATACTGAGTAAAATAGCAACAGCAAGCTTAAATTTTTATTTCGAGTTCAAAAAAAAAAATTGCGAATAAAATTTTATATTTATATTACATTTAAAGTGTACTTCATTAAGAAATAATATAAGTTACAAATTTTTATATTTAATTGTTTCACTAAAAAAACGAGGCAAACAAGAAAATTAAATTCACTTAAAATTATCTTCAATAGCTATGGCTAATTAGTGAATTCAGGAATTGAATCTAATTTCTAGCATCTCACTTTATAAGAAAAATTAAAATGTGGTAAAAATATTTTCAATTATTAAATTTTTCGATTACTAATAAAAAATAAGGGTGAAAATGTTGAATTATCTCAACAATATTCATAGACTAAATTAATTCAAAACTTTTATGTCTCTGTAAACACATATATAAGAATTGAAAACTAAAGTAATTTCAAATTTGTCACTATATTAATTCAAAAAGCCACTGTATCCATTCTTGTGTTAAATTTAAAATACAAAAAACTATCTTTTTATAATTAATAGTATGCCAGAAAGATAATACTGTAGGAGCTAAAATTCAAGTAAAATTACTTCGGGATGTGTGTTTAACAGCATCTCCCACAAAATAACAAACCAAAACGTAAATCTAGAATTTTTAACCATTCCCATTTTTTTTTCCTAAAAACAAAAAATTCATTTCAAACTAAGATTAGTTAAAAATTATACAAATGTGAAAAAAATTTAAAGTAACATTTTGAATATACTATTTAAACAATTGAAATAATTAAGGAAATAAATATAAAAATGGATATATAGTTGATAAGTGGTAAAAACTTTCCGATCTTCATTATACTTATCAAAACTTCAAAAAAATCGACTTCAATATACATAATTTTTATTAATTTAAGAAAAATAAATACGTTTTCTTCCCTCTGTAGTTTCGAGGAAAGTCTTAACGAACAACAGTGCATGTTGGGACCCGCATAATTACTTATGCTGTTTAACATAAATTCAAACATCAAGTATACCCGAAAAAAATATATGTCTAATTTAGAATAGGTACCATAATACCTGACAAAGTGTATGTGATTCTTAGTTCACCTTAATTTCTTATAATTGTTAGTATTTTAACACAACACGGATAAGTTAACAAAGCATATAACTAGGTACATTTTTTTGCAATATACTCTTTGAAAAATTCAAAAAATAAAGATTTTCAAAACTAAATCGATTAGATAAAAGAGAAACCCATTTTAAAATTATAATTATAATAAATGATATCTTTTAGATTTGCTTGAAAATTTCTTCACTATATCCCCATGTGTGTTCAGAATTTGTTTTAAAAATGACTTCTGCATAGAAAAATTGTGTTATTCAAATTTACAATTTAGATAAAGTTTTCGAAGAATTAATATAGAAAGCCACAATATTAATTCTTGTGTTAATTATATTCTAATAGTATGGAAGAAAATATTAATAAAGTTAAAAATACGTTCATATTTACATAAAGTATACTCAATTCAATAATATACTTTTTTAAATTTATTGAATATAATTTTCTTTTAAACATTATTATTCAGCAGAAAAAAGTTGTCTGTCTTTTAGGTTTTATTGAATGTTAGCTTAAAAATGTAGCTTTGAAAAATGATATTAAAAACAACTTAAGAAAATTAAAGAATACAATAAGTGTAAGAAAGTGTGTCAAAATTAACATTCAATTCATTATTATACCACTAGTTGAATTATTTTCAATAGGATTTCATTGATAATTCATAAAATGTAAACATGCTTATATAGCTTTAGTAGAATGTTAATATTACATCTCATTAAGTCGTATGTGTATATAATGTCATAGATACATATATATACTTAAAAATTCGGGGGAACTTAAATATATCATCCATAATCCATATATACTCTGAGAAATATGCTTATAGCTCTAGAGGGATGCTAGTGTTCAAACTACAATTACAATTTATTAATAACATTTAGGCCTATTTGCTAACAATAATGTACAAAAGTTTTATAATTTTACATCGCTAACTATATAAAGATTAGACAGATTCTAAAATATTTTACAGTTGGTTCAGATTTAAGAAATTGGATACATGCATATAATTTCTAATGAATAATATTGAGAGTGTTATAAGTGAGTTTGGAATTATGGAATATTAAAAAATTATAACTCCCGTCCTCTAAGCTAAAATAATGAACATAAAAAAAATTTTTAAGTGAATAAAGTCAGTAAAAGTTGATTTTAAAAAATCGCTATTTACAGCTTATGTATCCTCACTTTGTGGATGGTTTGTTCCTGATCAACTGTACATCAACAGCTGCAGGCTGGACAGAATGGGGCTATCAAAAACTAAACACAATGTACCTAAGAAATTCAGGAATGACTGCTTCTACAGAAGAATATTTAATGTGGCATCATTTTGGAAAAGTAAATTGTTTCTTATTGAAAGATGAGATTTCATAAAAATTATCTCTTTTGATGTATACATCATTGATTTTATAACTATTTATTTTCAGACAGTGCCAACTCGGAGTTATGACTTAATACAGTTATTTAGGCACTATTTTAAGAAATCTGTGAACCCTTACAATCTGTCACTTTTTATAGATTCTTTTATTCGGTAAGATAATTTAGATTATCTAATGTGTTGCAAAACATTTATTTATCTTAACCTAATATTAATTTCTTTTCAGACGTACTGATTTGCAAATTGTCCGAGAGACTGATCCTTCTAAAAAGAAATGTGTGAGAAATTTTAGGTAATCATTTGCGCAAGTAAAAAATTATTTA
Source organism: Latrodectus geometricus (assembly GCA_026290005.1). NCBI lineage: Eukaryota > Metazoa > Arthropoda > Arachnida > Araneae > Theridiidae > Latrodectus > Latrodectus geometricus. The sequence continues at coordinate 43,043 of JAPDSC010095925.1, forward strand.
GAGTGTAAATTTTGAAGCATACAACCATTTCAATTATTATGAATTTTAAAAAATATTAATAACCTTAAACGTGCACCACAACAAAGTGTTTAAAAATTAAATTAAAAGCTGATGAATTAAAATAGTGAAAACTAACTTTTATTCTTAAAGGTGTCATGTTCTCCTGATGTCCGGTGCCTTCTCTCCTCACGTAGAAGATACGGTGACAATGAATGGCAGGCTCGATCCAACTAACTCAACATGGATGAAAGTAAAAAAATTTTCATTTCAGATTAAAAATTTTCATTGCTATGAAAAATAATTAACTTGCATTTCAAAAATGTATATTTATTATAATTTAATACTGTAATCAGTATTTTTCATCTCATTTAACTTACTTTTCTTATTGCTGTATTTTTCTATCTTTTTTTGTCCTTTTTAAGAAATCGTAATCAAATGCTTGCTTTAAGTTTTTGTGTTACATTTCAATTGATTTCATAAAATATCACAGCTTAAGCATAAATTAGTTCATGATCTCTTCATGTTAATATAAACTAAAATATGTAGAGCAGCAAATAATAAAGTCAATCTCACTTATAATTATGATAAAATATTAGATGCCTACACACTTTTTACTAACAAGACATGTATAAAAAAGGAAGCCAATAATTTTAAATCAAACAATAGCATCGATTTAAATATTGCGGCAATTTTTCAAGTAATATTGTTTATTTATTTCCCGAAATTATTGTGCAAAACTTCATTTATTTAAAAATACTAAAAATATCGATATTTTTTAATATAATAATATAAACTAAATTAAAAATGTAGAGCAACTAAATTGACAGTGCGCGCTTCCACACATCACACGCACATATATATATATATATATATATATGCAATGTTTTTATAAATTTTTAAAAATTTGATTGATTTTATGTTTTATTTCTATTTTTGTTAATTTATAATTCAACGTTTGTTGAAATATTGTCTGAAATATGGTAAGTTCAAAACTGCATATTAAAATTTCATAGACTTATATTCCAGAGATAAATTTGATAAAAATATTTATCATGATGATTAAATGTAATAAATATTTTTATCAAATACAAATTTTTTTACCGTAGATTATTGAGTTTCCATAAAAGGTAGTTTGCAATAGGGAAAAAGAAAACATAAAATTTACAAGAAAGATATATATATATATATATATATATATATATATATATATATATATATATATATATATTTCACACAATATATTTATCCATACAAATTATATTTAATTTATTTAAATTAATAAGTTTGTACTCATAATTATGTTTATATACTAAATATTTTAAAATGCTTTAAAATAAATTGAAATTACGACAAGCAATTTTTTTTTCAATTAGAATTAATTTTCTTACAGCAGCTTAGTGCATTAAAAATTAATAGATAAAATAGTAAATTTAGGAGGAAAAATCTTTTTTATACTATAAAGAGTAATTTATTATTATATTAGTATAGTATTATTTAATATTTTATATTAGTTTTTATACTATAAAGTAATTTATTATTTTTTTTTTTTGCAAATATTACAGTTGTCAGATTGTGGAATGCCTTTAGAAGAACGACCCAATAAAGTTCGAGAAGCGTTATATCTATTCTTACAGGGATTAGGATATGGTAAGTAATTTCTAGTTAAATTTTAAAAATATTTAGCATTTTAGATTTTTCAATTTTTCGTTGTCATATTTGGAATAGTTCTTTATTCAGTTATAAATTCAACGTCTATTAGTCTCAAAACAATCTGTGTTAAAAAAATTTTCATTAATTTCATGAATGAAAAATTCTTCATTTCAGATTAAAAATTTTCTAATTGCTTTGAAAATATTTAACTTACATTTACGACAAGCATTTAATATTATTAGATAAATTCAGAGGTAAATTTAAAATTTGAAATTAACTTCTTTCTTAAAAAACGTTTTACTCAATTTCATTTAAATGTATTTGAATACGTTTTAAGACATTTTAAAATATTTTCGGTACGACCAATTACATTTTTTTAATAAAAATATAGCAATCTACATTTTTGAGATTAAAATGCATTCAAGACTATTTCCATTAATTGCCATTTTTTTAACTTTGTAATTTATATATTGCAAATATTAAACCAGAAATGTTTTGTGATAATATATAAATATCTGTAATTTATAAGGAGAATGAGATGGTGAGACTAGGAAAAGTTGGAAATTGCAAGTATTAACGCCATAAGGTGAAAAAGAGTCATTTAGATTTGGAAAATAAAAATTACAGGAAATATAATATTGCACTGTACAAGTAATTTTGAACTGTGAATAAATTTTTCATTTTGCCATTTCACATATAAACGAGTAGTTTGTGTTTATTTCTTAGAAGATAAAAATGATTTTTTACTGATAATAATAAAAGAAATGTTAATGGAATAACATTTTAAAAATTTAGGTTAAAAAAATCATAAAATATAAGATATTTTAATGAAACAATTATACAATTATAAAATTCTTCAATAAATTGAAGTTTAAAAGAACAAACAAAACATTTGAATAGTGCATTTAATTTGTTTGCAAAAGGTCAAAGCAAGTAATTAAAGTTATAAAAAAATACCATATGACAACGTTGATAGTATTAGATTTGTATTTTGAATAAATATACGTATGAATCTATTATGTATGTGTATTGCAAAACTTTCATACACGCTACATTTTGTATTGTATAGATATATAAAGTTAAAAAATTACCACGTGCCTTTTTTTCAATTTCAGCTGTCAATCAATATCGAAGACGTTCGTCTGCAGCTATGACAAGCAACGACGGTAATTATTAGTTTATTCATTCAAAAAAATGATCAAATGAGAAACATTTTCACTTCATATTCATAACTATAAAATTTTGATAAATTGCCTCTCTATATAGAGTCTTAGAATCATTAAAGTAACCTATTAAATAAAATTTAATGTACTCAAAATTACCAATTGTTTCAAAAAATGTGTGAGCATTCAAGATAGGATTCTTATAATGATGCAATAAAAAATAGAAAAATCAACAAAACATCGAGAATTCAATTAAAAAATTTAAAAAAAAAACTGTTGAAATAGTGTTTCCTGTTTCTCAAACATTAATAAATTTCAGACTATAATTTATAAATTACGTAGATTAATAAAAAATTTCTAAATGATTTCCAACTTATTTAATTTATATTTCATTTTTTGTATAGTTTAATATAACAAAAAAAAAATAAAAACACGTATTGAATAATATTTAATTAACAAAATTTAGACATAAAAATGATATTTAAACTTACTTAATCATATTTAAAGGAACTTCGGGTAAAAAATTTCTGTTAATAATAATTAAATAATAATCAATAAAATAATAGTATTTACAAAATACAATTAATTAAAACCTTACTTAATCATCTTTAAATGAATTTTGAGCAAAAAATATTATCAATAATATTTATTAAAAGGTTAATATTATAAACTTTGTTACGTTTCTGCTCATTTTTTATTAACCGCATAATTTTGTAAAAAATAATCCATGAAAACTAATGAAAGATATTTTGTAAAAGTATTCCTCATATAAAAAAAGAATCCATAATAACTAAAAGATATTGAACAAATCAAGTAGTTAAGAAATTCAGAATAGCCAGTTCATCGTATTTATTCAACGTACAGAAAAAAAGTTTATAGCATGATATAAGAATATTAGAGGATCAATTCTCATTTTCCTTTTAAAAATAGATTCTATTATAAATCGGTTTTGAAATTTATCTATTGAGTTTACATGTGACTATTGCAAATGATAGAAAATTAATAGCGCCTTGTTTATAATGTAAATAACATTTCTTCCTGTAATTAAACAATATTTGTAGCAAAAGATATTGTATAGAACACGCGCAAGAATACAGAATACTTGATGACAAAAATAAATTATTAATGTTAGAGGGAAAATAAGTAGTGGCCAAAAAATATATTTAAGAAAAGAATATTGCTCATAAAAAAGAACGTCTGTTTTACATGTCCATATAATATTAACCTATATACAGTGGCTCTCAGAAGTGTTCGTACTCTGTGAAATCTTGCAAAAAAAAAAAAAAAAAACACTATAGTCCGGAATAGCTTTTGGATATAAAGCCAATATTTTTTCAATATCTCCTCCATACTATTCTAAATGAAACCAAACTTTTTGTTTTTTAATATTGACTTATTTTCTTTTTCTAAAACTAATTAATTTAATCATAGATAAAACACGCCACAAAAGTTATGGTACACCGAAACTTTTTTGTAAAATTTCATAAATGAAATTATTGTCAGGCACTTTTTTTATTTTTTTCATTTGTGTGACGTTTAAAAACATGTTTGGCTTAATTCTCTGCTGTCTTAATCAGTTATATTTTATATAATATTTAAAAATTGTTCGTTGTCGTAAGGAAACAACGAACAACATTCAAAAATTGATAATTTCTCATCATAAAGGTGGAAAATCCGCCCAGAATATCGCTAAATTAGTAAATTTATCCCATTCTACCGTACAGTATGTGATGAAACTCTTTAAAGAAAAAAAATCGGATCGAAAATATGATAAGAAGTGATCGCCGGGCACAGTTAACTCAACGTGATCAGAAATTTATAGTTAGAATATTTGTGAAAAATCCACATTTGAGTGCTTTAAAGATTTCAACAGAATTTACTGAAACAATTTCTACTTCAATTTCACCTGAAATTATTTGACGATTATTCAAATCAGCTGTATTATATTGGCTCTCAACTCGAAGAAAATGTTTTGTTAGTGCAAAAAATATAAAGGCTAGTCTTTCCTTCGCAAAATCAATTATAAATAAGGCCTAAGCATATTGGAATCATATCTTATTTGTAGATGAAAACAAATTTAACATTTTTGGTTCCGATAAGCGTATAATTGTGTGGAGAAAAAAATGAAGAACTTAGTCCCAAGACCTTGGTTGGAACACTTAAGCATGGCGGTAGAGGTATCTTTGTGGTGGGGATGTATGTCAGCATCAGGATTTGGTAATTTGGTATTTATTAATAGCATAATGAATTATGATCTTTAGTTAAATATTTAAAAGGATAATTTAAAATTAAATGTTGAAAATTTGGGTATTGGAAACAATTTAATTTTTTATTAGAATAATGATCCTAAGCACACAGCCCCAAACATTCGCCTTTGGTGCCTTTATAATTGTCCACAAATTCTGAAAACACCACCTCAGTCACCAGATTTTAACCCGATAGAACACATTTGGTGAGAACTTGAGGTTAAAGTACGCATACACGACATTAACACGAAAGCCGAACTAAAAACTGTAGTAATAGAAGAATGGTAGAACTTTGATGAGGATATTACAAAAAAAAAAAAAAAAAAAAAACTGGTAAATTCTATGCCCAGACGTTGGAAAGCTGTTGTTAATGCTGCAGTATATAACTAGTACGAATAGCATGAAATAATAAGTGATATAAATACTATAATATTTATTAATATGTACAAATTTCTTTCAAGTGTACGAAGACTTTTATGAGGTACCGTTTCTATTACTTCTTGATTACTAATTTTTCAAAAAAAAAAAATGTTTCACCATGTTTATAAAATATTTTATGCAATTTTGCCATAAGGTAGTCATAGATATTATTAGAAAATTCTCATTTTAAAATATTAATTTTTATTTATGTATAAAGCAATATTTCTCTGAAACTGGTAAGTGTACGAACACTTTTAGAAGCCTCTGTATATAATCATTTTGACAATCGAATTCTAACTTAAAATTAAAAATATTTTACAAAGGTGAAAAAAGGTGGAAACAATACATCATTTATAAATAAAAATTATAAAATTTTTAAATTATATCAAATTATTATTACGTAAGAATATTTTTTTAAAAATGCCATCAAAGTTTATTAAAATGATATAAATTAAATTCAAAATAAAATATGAAAATTAATAAAACATTTTAGCCAACAAAATCGAGTAACAATAAGTTATACATTTTATTTTTAAATATTTCAATAATCATACAATTAAGTCATAATCATACAAAAGTGTTTTTTTATAAATTAGATTGGTTATTAAAACTCTAAGTAGTAGATACACTTCTTAAAACTATAGCACACTAGATGGCGATAATGTTGCGAGAATATAAATTAAATTAATATCTATTAAAATTAATATAACACGAAATAAATTTTTATTACTTAAAACACATTAAAATGCATTTGTAATGATTTTTTCTTTTTGAATACTAATTGTTGAGACTATTAATGTATACATTATTATTATTATTATCATTATTATTGGATAAAATACTACAAGATTTTAATTAAAAATTTAGAATAAAAATACAAAATTCTAATTTTTAAATCTCTAATTTTCTTCAGGACTCGTGAAATTCGAAGAAAATGACATCAAATTTTATATAAATGAAGATTTTTTTACAGTTATTATTGTATCCCCATTCAGCTATCGATTTACAATTAAATAAATCCAGCTTTTTAGATGAGACTTTCTATTAAGAAAAATTTTAAATATTTTTAATTAAGAAAATATCATAATTATATATACATATAATAAAATGCAAAGTTGAATCAATAATAATCTTAGAAAATATTTAACGTAAAATGCGTAAGCGACATAAAATTCATGAATCTCTCTTTTGCTTTTCATATTATTATTTACAAGATTAAGCATTTTACTGAGGAATCGTGGTCAAACTCAGTGTAAGCCTTATCTTAAATTGTTCCGTTGTCTTATTTTTATATTTTGTTAAATAAAATACTAATAAATTAAAATTTGTATCTTAATCATTCAAGAACCTAAAATGTTTAATCACTTTTATTGTTTCAGCATTCAAAGTACTTCAAGCTTACAGAAATTCCATCGCATACGACAACCAAGCGAATCTACTGCCATCCTCACCAACGAGCATTACAACGACTACTTACAAACAAGAGGTTCACATTGTTGAGAACCCCATTGATCAACACACAGGACCTTAGACAAGGAGCACAACAAAGGCTTCGCTTGTTCCCCATTTTATATTTCTTGCGCTCTAGTAACTAGAAGTCGAAATCGCTAGATGGTTGGTATAAATATTTACAGAAACATTATAAAAATATGGCGAATATATATATATATGTACATATATATTCACGATGGAAAAATTATAAAAACGAATAATGAGTGCCTAGAAGATGAGTTGTTATATCCAACCCAAGTCGGTTATAGTTGCATCTATGATGGTAGGTTTAAAGCGCAATATCTCAGCTATGTTGCAATACCAGAACTTATGCAATGTATCTATATTTTGCTACTCAAATAATAAATATTTCAGCTCATATTTCAAGAAAAAAAATTTTAATTTGCTCGCAATTCATACTTTATTTTATATATCACAGCACTTATTGTTCATTGTTGTTATTGTACTTGAATATTCAAGTCAGAGTCGAGCTTTTACATACAGTACTATTGTTATTACATTTTATGATCGGCAAAAATACGAAAGGAATAAATCGTCATGAATTGAAATTTTAAGGTATATTTTTTTAAATTCGAAATTATTCCAACGGTTGTAACAGTTTAAAGTGTTTAAGGTATATTTTCCTTTCATAAAATATGATTTTAAAAATATTTTTATGAAATAGTTTTAAATTTAAATATTCTCATACAATGTTTACTCAATTTACCCAACTTTTGCTTTGATAAGTTGAGAAAATTATATTAAAAAATTAAAAAGAAATAATTCTTATTGTATAGTAAGATCATTTTTTTAGTAGAATAAATCTATTTAAAGGAATGTATGGTTTTATTTAAAATAGATAAATTTCAAATTCAATCAAATGACAAGTTACTCTTTTCATGGATATGTATGGTTTGCTGATTCATAAACAATATTGTTTTCGCACACAATGTTCCAGTAAATACTTTTTATTCAGAAATATATTTTACAAAATGTAAATATATAAAAAAAAACCGAAAATGTCTTTCGGTTATCATACAACGACAAAAATAATTTAACACTTTTATTTTGAAAATTCAAAATATCTGTGAAATTTTATTCATGAGTTTTATATTTGCTTTAACAATTTGTTCCGCAAAATAGAACGAATAAACGTGCCTTTTGAATACGACAAGGTGTTTCATAATAAGTATAAATTTAAAATGAAAGTAGAGTTCATCGAAAGTAAGTTTAGTTTGAAAAATAAATCACTGAAACTCCATGTTTTATTGAAATATAAAACATTAAATGGGTCGTTGCAAAAATTTTTCAAACTTTTTGGGACACTTTGAGATCATCAAACATATTCACCATTTTGAATTTTTCTTTTAAGAATCACCTTGTATTTTTTACCCACAATGCAGTGGGTATCGTTCTGAACATTGCTCATTTTTTGCAAGCTCATTTATGTTGACATATTAAAAACCATTACTGATATGTAAACAATAATGTGTGATAGTAGACAGCTTTAAACATACAGAAATAATAAATATTTTGATTAAAAAATTGTCTGGAAATAAAGATTACATAAATTTTTCAATATGGAATTTTATTGAAAATAAACTTTAGCGATCCCTTTATATTGATATCTTTTATAGAATATAAGCAAAATGTTATAAATGTTATTACAAAAATATATACAAAATTCTGCTTATGTTTGTAACAAAAATTTCATTTCAAGAAAAATTTCAACAATATTTAACTTATTTAAATAGTTCTGGATCTTCATATTTTAATTTTAATTAGTTTCGTTATAAAATAAATTAGAATCAAAAAATAATCACTAAAATATGGAACTAAAATAAAATAAAAGCTTTCTCATATCCATATTCCAACTGAATTCTTAAATATTGCAACATCTGTAGTCTTTGAAGCTAGGTAAATTTACAATTAATGATAAAAATATTAAATTATTTTTTTAGTTTTCTTTAGTAAATATTGTACGTCTTTGCAGAATTTAAATAAATGAACTGTCTATTTCTTTTATGAGAAGAATCCCTCTTATCTGCTTTCAAAAGACATTTTCATGTCAGTCAAAGTGTTAAATAATTTATATTATCGTTGTTATAACAAGCTCAATAAAAAAATAATGCTTAAAATAATGCTTTTCTGTAAAAAGTACAAAGAAAACTTTTCTGCAAAGTTCTGGTTATTGCTAGAGTTATACCTGTGCTTTCAAGAGTTTTTTAAAACTGTTCTCAAGATGCGTTATTAGTGTACATACATAGAAGAACTGTAGTTTGCATAAGCTAAGTACATAGATTATCATTAGTACTGACTACAGAGTAAAAGCTCCAGCATAATGAGCTTAGCCTTTTATGTCTTATACCTGCGAATGAATTTACCACTCCTGTTCACAAAGCTGATTAGTTTTACATTAGCATGTCAAAGAGGTTGCTATCAAGTGATGTCCTAACTTAAATATAGGATTTATAACTCGAAATTATTATTCTAACCTTTAATGCAGTACATACTCTTGTTTAAAACATGTTCTCACTAATATTATAACATTGTTGCCAATGCCTCTGATTTAATTGGAAGGATTCTAATGAACCAATTGGAAGACAATTTTTTGAACTTAAAAAAATTATTCGATAAACAACTAAAATGTTCCTAAAATTTAATTATTTCTCAGATATGCACTATTTCAAAACTAAATTATATGGAATATCCAAAATTTTAGCCCCCATTTTAAGTTGCATTCGAGTTATATTTTATAAAAAAAAAAAAATATGTATATTTTAATATCTGCACAAGCTGCAAATAATAAAATCATTGAGAGGGTTTATTTATAAAAACTATTCATTAAGTTACATGAAATTTTTACTTAAACTCATATCTACTTTGGTATACTCGAAATTTTTCATGACATTAAAGTCTAATTTGATATTTTAACCTAACAAAGCCTTAAAATTTAACCTTTTTAGTAATTCTGAAAAAATAATGTTTAAGAAAAAACATTTTATAAAATTAATATTTTATAAAAAAAAATTGCTTATAAAAAATAGAAAATATAAATATATTAATATTTATTATTTTTTTAGCACTGTACAATTAAATTCGGTATCCAATTTTAAAAATGAATAAATTTTTAATTAATATAAAGTTTTTTTCCAACTTTACTTAATGTCCTGTCAGTAAAATTTCTAGAAAATAAGTCTTAAAAATGCATTTTATTGATTTTAATTGACTGAAACGAGTCAATGTTAAAACTAACTTTTGTGACAGCCAGGAGTCTCCAAATTTTTTGTCTTAAAAACCACATTTATTACTCAATGAAATATCAAGGGCAAGGTCTAGATGAGTGAGGGAAAAGTCACTCTCAAAAAAGAAAAGTCCTTTAAAATTTAAAAAAAAAAAAAAAAAAAATACCTATCTTTGATTTTTTGGTGTTATATATTTAAAAAATTGTAATCCTCTTATCTGGTAAGGTACATTTTAGTCTAGTTTTATTCTGAGAAAGTCGGAAGTGATATGTTTGCTGGCTAGCTCATCACTCTAAGATGTGGTTTGTAAGTGCCCTCACATTTTCGTTTCAATATGCTGTAGGTGCAGGTACTGAGTGAAAGTGCACCCTACTCTGTTCTCAACTTCGATAGTTTTTAATAAAATTGTGGCATTAATCTATTAATGAATCTAACTGAATAAAATTGTGATAGCAGCGAGTTTAATATAAATCAATTTTCGGAAATCGACACAATGTTATAATAATTAATGAGAAATAACATTGAAAGTCATTTATTAATAAAATTTTTCAGAAATATTTTCTTTTAAATAGCTTAAAAACACTTTATAATTTCATCAAATACCTTTAAATTATAAGCAGCTAGGTAATTATTTACATTTCTTAATAGTTAACTTTAAGCATTATTTTTTGATAATATATAAAAAAATATATTGAATCTTCTCTAAAGTAATGACGTCTTCTTTTTCAATGAGATATTTTTAAATCAATCATATTCTGTTACTTATCGAAATCCGTACACATGTTAAACATCACTTGACCATGCTTTTCAAAAGGAGAGCTCAGACACTAGCCTTTACATGTATTATATCAAAAACTATTTGAAACCAATGGTTTTGGGTCCATTCCTTCCCAAAGTTTTTTCTTATTGTAATACTGCAAGCATTGTTTTAGTTTTGTTTCACCTTGCAAATATTTAACAAGAGTTATGAAGTGTTGTAAATTTTCTTGTTAAATCATTAAATAAAATAAAAAAGTATCATGTTCCATAAAAATTGGAATTATTCATTATGCCTCTCTTGTCATTTAAAATTTGATTAAATGAAAGATTGAAATAATATATTTCAATAGTTTATTACACAATAAATATTCTTTTAATAATTTCAATCTCATCATTCTGATTTTCACACGATTCACATTAACATTTTTGGCTATATCTTTTATTGCGTCTAAAAAAATATGAAAATAAAAGCCAATAGGTTTCTCCCTAGGGAATGAGTCAATTAAAATGCAAGAAAATACAATAATCAATTATCTAATAAATAGTTCTAAAAAGGATTTCAAAATCCTTCAATTTTTTTATAATAAATTAATTTTATTTAAGTATAAATAAGCATTTACTTTTAAATAATCCAAACTAAATTTTAAAATTAATAAGTTTTTTTCTCTAAACTTTAAGCAATTAAGTTTTATTTCTAACAATGAAAAGCATTTTAACTTAAATGGAAAACACTTCAAACATAAATTTTCAAAATAAGAGATATAATAACGAAAATTCATTAAAAAATATAAAAACGTAATGCAATCATATTTTAAAATTATTAAAGTTTGAAATAAATTTTAAAATTGAGTTTTAGAAAAGGATGTAATATATATATATATATATATATATATATATATATATATATATATA
>JAPDSC010095925.1:55028-100787 GCA_026290005.1 Latrodectus geometricus
TATATATATATATATATATATATATATATGATGTATTATTTTTAAAAAATTGAACTTTGTTTCTTAAGTGACGTTTATTTTGAATAAGAGGTAACTTTCATTATCTGTAATGTTGCTGTTAGTTGAAATTTTGTGAATAAATTTAATGAAATTTTGGTATCGATAATGATAATTTGTTAAAATATTTGCGAAATGGATACACACTGGTCAATGATTTATAAATCTAAAACCAATATTTTATTGGATCCCCTTTTGCTTGGGTAACGTCTCTTATTCATTTGGGTATCGAGACATTTTTATGGGGTTATGATCTGTACTCTGTGGTGGCCAAGGAAGGTATTGAAAGTCAGACTGATGTTTTGCGAACCGAATTTGAATACTTCTGGCATGCAGCATCGTCACCATCAGAAAAAAATGCAACATTTCAAGGTATACTTGATCTGCCAGTATATCTAGCTATAGCGAGGCTGTTTGCTTCGAGGATCACCAATGCCAGATAATGAAAATACCTCATATCATTGAAACTCCCACCAGACTCTTGCTTAGTTCAAGTAAAGCAAGGATTTATTGCTTCAAAGGGTTTTTATGAGGCAAAATGAATTCATTGCTTCATAGAATTTTCATAAAGTAAGATATCTTCCATCAGTGCAAAATAAGGTGTAATGATCCGACCACATAACTCATTTATAATCCTCAGATGTCCAGTATCTTCTTTCCCGACACAACTACAAACTAATTTTAGCATTTCGGACAGAAATGAGTTGTTTTTTCCCAAACACTTGCCTGTGTATTCTTATTCCTCTGTAGATGATTCATGAAAGGTCTTGCTTGATGATTTTTGTTATTTGAAGCATAGTAAAGTCTCTATTATACCATATAATTTATCAGAAACAACTCCAACACACTTTTCGAGAACAATGCTTGAACTGCTGTTACGTCTTATGAATAAGAATTGAGTTGATTCCAACTTTTGAAAACCTTTGATGTGTCTGCTTTTGAGAACCCAGTAGATTTTCTGTCTTGGAAATCAAGGACTCTGATAAACAGGCACCAACAATAACAACAATAGTATTTTCCCAATGATTAGAGATCTGTCGTTTTTCCCATTTTACTTCATTCATCGCGAAATGCACTCTTACACTTTACATATGTTAGCATTCTAACGATGTGTAACAAACATAAGCAAATTTCAAGTTTCCATAAATTTTTACGCAAAACTTATTCCACATCGAATAATAAATTTTAAGGAGCAATAAAATTTAACCTTTTATACCTGCCTCAAATTCAAAAAAGTGATATTTAACGAAATTTAAATAACTTATTTCAGAGGCCATGCACACCTTTTATTTATATTTGACAGTTAATTTTCTTACCTTTTATATTTATAGTTTACAACTTATTTACGTATTGTTATCCTTACACTTCCTCGTAAATTGATTTTTGAGATAACTATTCAATAAGAAAAGTTTAAAATAATCGTAAATAAATCTGGATTTCTTTTCTTTCTTTTTTTTTTTTTAAGCACAGTGTCAGTAATTTCTTTCACTAAGCAATCAAAGCTTTTATTTAATTTTTCCATATAATCCATTCAACCAGTAATGAAAATTTCTCCAATATGAATTACTTAAGATTATAGCAGTCCATTTAATATATTTATAACTGAGTTTTCATCACACTTAAGAATAGATCAATAATTTTGATTTATAATTTCTGAATTCATAAAATCTGACAGATCAAAGGGTTGTGTATAATACTATTAAACTTAACAAAAGTTTTGTCGCTTAACATGTACGAATATCATCCAAAAAATTAAAAACTGTTTAATCATAAAAAAATGTACAATATTCATTGGAAAACAAAAGGATAAGTTCTGTCGCATATATTAAGTTTCATTCGTTTCTAGACATAATTTCATTCTACATTTCAGCATTTGTAGTCTCAAGGTCTACGCTATATTTTTCTGAAATCAGTTCATCACTCGAAGAAGATTATCTTTATAAAAGGCAGTAATTCTTTTGAGAAAAAAACTACAGTGAGCCATTTAAAACAGATGAAGACTGATTTCAGTTGGAATCAAGTTTCATCAGACTCTAGCTCATCTTTCCCTGCTATTGCAAAATAAGATGTGCTAGATTATTTCGGATGGGAAATTTTAAATACGCTGAACCTTACTTCGAAGGATTTTCATCATTTACCTAAGCTTAAAGAATTTACGGTCCTTTAACGTTTTCCAAGTAATTAAGAATTGGGGTATCAAGTAAACATTTGGTTAAATGGAGTTTCCACAGAAATAATTAAGTTTTAATATATATATATTATTTGACACCTCTATGTATTATTCAATTAATTGTTTTAATATATATATTAATAAATCATGAAAAACTAATAACAAATAAAAAATTTTATACCACAAATTGCATTAAAAAACTTACTACAAAACTAAAGTTTTCACAAAGTATTTTTCATCTGTATAACATACAGATACCACGAAATTTCCAGAATCATATATTGAATTTCCAGTAAGAAAGTGCTTAAATTTTGAAAAATTAATAAATATTGAATTTAAAAAACTTATAGGTGCATATAACGAAATTTAATATGGTCCGCCCCCTCCCCCAATGCCTTAAGGTAATATTTATTAAATTTTGCATCAAAGTTTAAATAAAATATAAAAACACCCATAATTAAAATTGATAACCTAATTTATTGTAATCCAAAATTTTCAAAGATTTTGAGGAATTTGTACAAAATAAGTTGCAACATTATTTAAAATTTATGTAAAAATGATGAAAAAAATTGTTTTAAAAACATACTTACTTCAATTTTAAGTTTAAAAAATAACAATTAATTATAGGTTATATATTGTAAATATATAACCTTTAATTTACTGAATATATATAATTCTATATAATTTATTATTAATAAAAGTAATAAATTTAGCCGAGATCTAAGTGATTTCTTATACTCACACAATACCACTGAAATATCATTTATTAATAATTTATAGATTTAAATTATTTTTTCATTATGAAAATTCAAAATATGAAATATAAAAATTTAATGGTACAGGATAGTTAAATACCTTTTATATATTTTCAATAATTAATATGAATACATTATTTAAAGAAAAAAAGCTTCCAACAAATTTAAATAGAAAAAAATACTTTTATTTGGAAAATACACTTTTGTTTTTTGTACTTCTTATATTTCTATAGTATGTCTTAGCAGTACTTTTCAATGATATCAATATCGCATACACTTTTAGGTTTATTCTAACTGATTTAAAGAAAAGCTTTCAACTTTTTCAAAAGTTATTCAATATAAAATGTATGCTAAGACTAGATATAGTATCGAATGGAAACCAATATTTTTTTTATTAAAAATCAAAAATAGAAACAAGTGTAAAAAACTATATCTCACCTGAAATTTTACATTTAGAAAATTTATTTTGCATTTTTACTACACAAACACACTAATTAACAAATATGTGACACAGAACCCATTGCATTAAAATTTTAAGGAATTTAAACTAATTGTTATGAATTAAGTAATAAAATTGGGAATATAATCACAATCATACAAACTATACATTAAGTTTTTTGCAAAGTTGTAACAAGATCAAATGTCATAACTAAAAATTTTTGTAATGCAAAGGAAACGGTTTGTTTCATTATTTGTAAATGTAATGAATTTGCTGATTTATAATATGATTAAAATTAAATGCGCTGATTTGATATGGAATATCCAAGAATTTAAAATTTTTATTAATTTAAAACTTGAAAATTTAACAAATGTGATTTTTTGAGCTTTTATAAATAAATTTTGTAAAATTATTTATAAAATTATATCAACTACTTATTGAAAAATTATTATGATGAAAAAGGTATTTAAATTATGAAATTAAACTGTAGATATTTTCCTTATACAATCATTATTTTAAATTTTAAACAAAATAATACATCTGTTAAATACGATTATTTAACAAATTTTAAATAGAATATTTTCCAGCATTATGATGAAATTTTAATGGAAACTATAAAATGACTTGTGACATAACTGATGCAAATTGAGGGATTTATTTTTTTAAAAAAAATATTAAATAAAGAGCTTTAGGTGAGGCAGGCTATTAGAATGGGATAATAGAATTTTATCTTTATAGCAGTACACAGCACAGATGTACTAATTTTTTTTCAATATGGAAATTAGATAAGTTCTAAGATAAATTTTAAGTATTAGCAGACATTTCAAGCAACATTCTAAATTAAATTTGGAAATCATAGGAGGAATTTGTTTTGTATTCGGATATATATTTCCCCTATGTCATTTATAAAAAAAATTACTCGAATAAACAATTCTTTTTAACAAATTCAATATTTTTAAAATCAAATGAAACTAAAAATGAAATACATTTTGAAATATCATGTATTTTAAGATCATGATAAGAATATCTACATTTTCTACATGTGCTCAAATTTAAAATTTTTCAGATTGTATTTTGATATAATTAAATAAAAAATGTGAAAAATCACAAAACAATTGAGTATTCCAATAAAAATTAGTTATTTTTATAGGAATACTCAACTTTGTAGTAACATCTACTACTCTGCAGTGGAACTTTTCAGTAAAGGCCAAGATTTCATGAACTATGGCAGCTAATGCTCCGCCTCTACATATATAATTGCAATATTTGTTATAATGCTCATCTGTACTGTGGTGGGGTAGATTTAAAATAAAAATATTTCCACCCTGAAATTTTTATTTCTAAAATATTTAGCTAGACCCCCTTATAACTTTGATTTTCTTTGTTTCATCTAGATTACAAAGGAAACAAGTAAAATTTTAAATATATAATATAGCAAAATTCATTTCATTATACAATAAAAACTCTTGATTAAAAGTTTATAGAATATGAAAAGAGAAGAGTTATTAAGTGTTGTATTTTTAATATAATGATTTGCTGTAGTCTATATATATAATATTTATATATTAAATTTTTCTGTATAATATTTTATAATTTTACTTTACAATTTCTATAATTTTTCTATAAACTATGGTAATAAAAAAGCAAGATTTTTTTTTGTTAGGTTTCTTGATAATATAATTTAAAAAATTACTTTTGATATTAATCCCATTTTTTTTTTACTTAAATATTTGAATATATTTTTAAAGTAAAGATAATAAAAATGCAAAATTTTAAGGAAATAAGAAAAAGAAAAGAATTTAGTAAGCAAAAATACATTGATATATTAATAAATCAACATTTTACAACTCATAAACTGAAATATTTTTATTAAAATTATTATCATGCTTCTATTCATTTATTTCAAAATTTATAAATTTTAGTAAAAAGATACATAAAAAATTTTCTTCAAATATGCATTTATACTTGCATATTATTTAACTTCCATAATTCTTTTTTTAATTCCTCCATAATTTTTTAAATACAGTAAAAAATATTTAAAAAGTTTCATATATAATTTCTTTTGTTTTTCATCAAGTTCAAATAAAAAAATTTATTTTCATTTCAAATAATTTGCTTAGAATTATAAGTATTAATAAAATACATTTAAAATTGTCTTTAACACAAATCTTTTTTAAATGTTACATTAAAAGTGATTTAAAATATTAAATTGAAACAAAGTAGAAGTATAAAATAAAGTTATTAACCTTTTTATTTTAAAAACTTAAATTTGATTTAAATGTAGCATTTATAAATTTACAGCCTAATATATGCCAAAAAATAAAATACCTTTGGAAATGGTGCAAAAACTGGTTTGAATCATTATTTTATTTCGTAATTTCTTTTAGTTTTTCAACATAGTTCTTTAAATAAAATGATAACTTATTTAATAAAAGATTTCTCTACATAATGAGGAAAAGATTTATATGGTTTTCATTAATTCCCCAAATCAGATTCATTTACAAAGATCAGAAAGCTGAAAAACATGAAGAATGATACTATTACATAAAATTCATCTTTGTTAGGCTTTACTTTCTTATTTTCTGAAGAAATATTTACTATGTTTTTCAAACTTTATCTAATCTTATTTTTATAATAAACAAGTCTCAATTATTAACATAAACTAAATAGAAATTAAGATTTCAGCAAAAAAGGATATTATTCTGGCAAATTTTTTAAAAATATTTTAAGTAGCGATTCTTTATTTCGATATTGATTTTATTAAAGAATGTAAAATTTGAAAAAATATTATTATGGTTAACTTTTGGCATGATTTTTGTTTCATGATAATTCACAGATATGAGATAACACATTTGAAAAGGAATTACAAACATGTAAAATCCATATGAATATAAATAAAAAAATTCAAAGTTGCACAGTATTTATTTTAATTGTATATATAAATGTGAAATACACATATTACATTCATTTAAAAATATTTTTTATACTTCGAATCGGAGAACTTTTTTAAAAATTTCTAATATTAAAATCTATAATAAGAGATGTACAAAACAACTATAATACTTTTTTTTAATAATTTAAATTTATGCAAAAATGCAAAAGCTAAAAAATCATATTGGATGAGAAAAATAGTTAAATTATATGAAAATATAAGAAAAAATATTATAGGTATTCTAAAAAATCCTTAAATTTAAAAAAAAAATGAGAAATACATATTTTGATTTCAGAGCATTTAAATAATTTATTAACAGTATAGCATATTGCTTAGCTTCAATTGTTTGCATTTTTAAAGTACTAAAATTGTAAGATAGAAAATTTACTATTGTTGTATTCTACACTGTAAAATATTTCTGCCACCATTTAAAAAAAAATTAACTAATAGTTTTCTTTAAAACTAAATCACATAAAGATGTGAACAACAGTAACACGTGCATTTAAATTATGCACAAACCGAATAAATGAACTCCACAATGACTAGTACAGCAAATTCATGATAGAGTTTATAGAAAAGTAATAAGTGAAGGACAAACAAAAATTTTTATTTTAAATTTAGGAGAAATTCTATGTAGTTTGTCATTTGTTGGAAAGTAACATAATTTAAAATCTGCATGCAAAAAGCATTTGATGCAACAAACCGATATGTATACAAATTCACAAGTAATAACACATGATTTAAGAGATATTTACAGCACACTGATGATGCTAGTCAAATCAGCACAACTCCATGAACATTAAAAAATCTCATATTATACAGGAAAAGTTTCATTGACTTATTAATAAATTTATATATAGTTTAAAATAATATGTAAAATTAATAGAAAATCTTATTTTTATTATGTTAAAAGTTAGTAAGAAATAACAATCAGATATTTTTATTGACATTTTTTGAAGAGTGAAATTTTTTTTCAAAAATGACTGATTTCAATTTAAAGTTTCAACATGATTATGCAGTTATATAAGAAATAAAATGAATGGGACTAGTTTCTCAGTAATAGATTCACCTCAGAAAATTTTCAACTATTAATTTACTCTAAATTTAACACTATTGAAATGTTTTTAAAGAAACTAAACATACAAAATCAATCACTAAGTAATTGATAATTTTAAAATTACAATAACTCAAATGATTTAATATACCAATCAATCTTTTGAATAGCATTTTGCAATATGTGTAATAATAAGTTCAGCTTTACATATCAGAATAAAAAACATTTTAAAGTTTCATGATATAATAAATACAAAAACAATGCTTTCATATTTTAATACCTTTAATGAAATAAACTTAAAAACTATCAATGCAAGAAATTTTATGACTATATGTAAAATGAAATTTTGTTTTTATAAATATAAAAAAGAATTTTCTTAAAATGAGCACATTTTAATGTTATATTGTCATACAAATTATTGTAACATAAAAGAAAGGATATAATAAATTGATATTGCGAATCTACTTTAATTATATTTCGATCAAGCCAGTGCACAAAAACTTATTTTTCAGGTACATAAAAAATGTTGTTATATAATTTATTGAAACGTTGAAAGATGCTTAAATATAAAACATTGAATTAAATTCAGTTAAATCTTTAATAAAATATAAAATTGTGAAAAAATATCTAACTTATAAAAGTTACATGTATTCAAAGAAAATTTCAATAAAGTTTAATTTGAATGCATAATAAAGGAATTTACAAATCATTTAGTATGAAATAACTTATGCAGTTTCTTATTTTTCAATATGATTTTGAAACGTGTATAAAATTTTGATTTTTAAACATTACATCTATATTTTTCTCATAAATGCAAAATAAGAATCATAAAAAAGACTCAAGATTATAATTTGAGATTCATATTTGTAAAATTTACACCTTTGTTAATAATTATTAAAATAATGTTATAATAAAGAATTGAATTAATTTGGAATTTCTAGAAGAAGACATATAAAATGTGAAGATATTACGTAAAAATAAAAACAAATAGTTATATTAGTCCAAAAAAAAATTTTTTTTTTGGGAACTTACTTTAAAGGAAACTTTTTATATAACATAAAACTAAATACCTGATTAAATTGCATTTGTAGACTTAAAAAGACAAAAATAATTTTTAAGCGAAAAACACAAACTGTTTAAAGATACTCAAAATAGATGACTTAATAAATAAAAAAGATATTTTATATTTTAATAAGTAATACTGTTATATATTATAAATATATAAATTCTTATATGTTAAATTTATATAAAATTCAACTATTATGTGAAATACAGTTGTTTTTAACTTTTATAATATATATAAGTTTTGTTAAAATATTCTAAAACACAAAAATTTATAATAAAATTTGCACATATATAAAACATGTTTATATGTATATTCAACTTTTATTTCAACAAACATAAATGACAACAAAAATATATTCATTGAAAAATTACATAAATCAATCTTAAAACTTTTAAATGGAAGTATTGCACAAAAACAGCAAATATCACATTTTAGCCAACTTAAAATATTTTAAGTCATAAATTTTAAAATATCAAAAATAAAAATAAAAAAATGTCATGCAACTAACTAGTCTGTGAAATATTGCTAAACAGAACAATATTTATGGAGATATAACATTTAAGATAAGATAGATATTTGGCACAAAAAACTGAGATTTAAAGAAAGCTTAGATTACACCAAGCATAATACACATATTTTAGAGAATTTCATTAAAATAATCTTGCTTTTTAATAGAAATCAAGAAAATTTTGCCTTTACTTTTAAAAGAAATGCAAATTTACAAAATGAACAAACCTATTTCAATAGCAATATTCTTATGTTCGGATAATACATTCTTTACAGCAGCTTAAAAAAATTCTATGTATAAAGAAAATTTTCAAAAACAAAAAGAGATACATTCAAATAAAGAAGTTTTTCCTACAGAAAAAGTATATGTATAGAAAAATTCCTTTATTTTGATGTCTTATTGTTTAGTTATTTTTGACTTCTTAAAAAAACGTTTTTCTATATTACACTTTTTAACTTAATTGTTAATTAGAATCATTTAATATATTTTTGTAAAATCTAAAAGATGATTGCAACTTTTCACATATTAATTATGTCAAGAATCAGCTAACAATAATTATTTAATAACAATACTTAATTTTTAAATAGAATTCTTAATACTTTTTCTTGCCATTTGAATAAACTTTAGTATAAAATATCAAAAAAGTACAAACTTTTCAAAAGCAAATAAATAATTCTAAATTACAAATTGAGCATACAACTGTTAAAATACATATGTATTAAAACAATAAAAGCTAGTTAAAACTTTTTACCTGTGCAACAAAAATTGAAACATGACATTGCCAAATAAAAGTAGTGTATTTTTAAAAAAAATGCAAATTTTAAAAGCCAAATATTTAGGATCAAAAAAGATTCTGATAGAATTTAGAATATAAGTTTTCACAAATTAAATCAATAGAAAATATACATTGATAAAAATATTTTTGTGCAATTCACACAACAAATAAGAAAAGAATAAAATATTTAAGTAGATTTTGAAATTTTTAAAAAAATGAGTCAAAGATAGAAAAGTCAAAACATACTTCTGCATTTTATAAAAATATATTTTGAACATAGCATTGTCATTACATTAAAATTTTAAAAAAATATTTTGAAAAATGCATAAAACAGTTTTAAATGAATATCAGTTGTGCCAAAATGATCTCACTACAATCTAATTAAATATATTTAGTTGAACACATTATTTTAAACAATAAAAATGAGTAAAAAATTTAATTCTTGATATTAAAATTAAATAAAATTAATAAAATAAAAATAAATAAAAAAATATTGTAAGATTTTAATTATTCATTTAAAATAATTATTAAGATAGTAAGAGTAAATTATTTTAAATGAAAAATTATACTAAACTTTTCCTAAAAGTTTAGAAATAATTTTAAACAGAGAATTAACTAAAACTATAAAAAAAATCTAATGTGTAAAAAAGAAACATTTATTATAAGCACTGTAAAAAAAGCAACAAATTTAAAATTAAATAATTGAAAAAAATCATATTACAAATTTGTGTTTCAATCAGATTATATTTATAATTTTAAATAAAAATATTCATGGGTAAAAAATTATTTACAGAAAGAAGTTTTATTTTTATAATGTTTTAAAGTAAATAAGTTAATTAAGCTGCATGAATATTAAGATCTTCATACTGAAAAAGCTGAATTCAATGAAAAAATTAAATTATATTAAAATCTAATGACAGTAATATTTATTACAGCATATTATATAAATTATTTTAATAAAGATTCACTAAGAAAATATCAGGCAGGTAAATAATGATGTGTAAGAAAAATAAAAAACAAAAACTATTCACTAAATCTTTTAGTAAGACAGTACATAAATAATGTACAAGTCTATAATCATTTAAAATTTAA
Organism: Latrodectus geometricus; assembly: GCA_026290005.1. Classification (NCBI taxonomy): domain Eukaryota; kingdom Metazoa; phylum Arthropoda; class Arachnida; order Araneae; family Theridiidae; genus Latrodectus; species Latrodectus geometricus. The sequence goes on from JAPDSC010095925.1 coordinate 65,877, forward strand.
AAACAAATGTTACTTAATTCTGACATTGATTTTAAAAATTTAAATTTAAAAATGTGAAATAATAATGTTCTTTATTATCTTACATAAATATCTATGAATATCATAAAAGTTAATACTTTATAGTAAAAATATATCACATTGAAATATAATAAATATCTTTTAGGAAAAGATTAAACTGTAATAGTTTACTGTATATGTTTGTAAAGAAAAACAACAGACGCATTTTACACAATACATTAAAGGTTTCCAAACTTTTTCAGCTCATTCAGATTTTGTGTATCAGAATATAAGCTTATTTAACATTTATATAGTGCTATCAAATTGTATCAAATAGGCGAAATAAAAAAACAGCATCTTAACAGCAAACTATTTTTATATAATAATTTAATAAACTAAAATACATAATAAATTTTAATCCTTTTAATTATGAATAAAAGGATAGTTTAAATTATATCTTTATTTCCTATAAAATATATAATTTAAAAGGAATAACTTTATTCCGCATATATTTCAATTTCCTAGCTGAAATACAGCATTCAAATAATAAATGAATGCCATATTTTTCAAACAATTAAGTGACATTGACTTAGAATCTGCTTTTTCTAGGTTTGTGATAACAACACATAGATTATGAGTTGTAATGAAGAGTTTGTAACCCATGGCAAAACACTAAAATAAATTACATTCGAGAAGATCTCCAGCTGCTTGAGTTATGAATATAAACTGCTTCATAGCTTTCAAATTTATGTATAACTTTTAAATATTTGTGATAAAATGAACATCTCTCACTCAAAAACAGAATGAGATTCAAATGTATAAGCACATATATATCCTAACTGACAAATATTTTGATCACATAATATGGCACCACAAGTATATAAATATCAATAATATATATAAGCAAATTACAATTATTAACATAACATTTGTAACAGAAAACACAAGCATTTCAAGTAAAGCAATGCATGACATTTCAAAAGCATTTAAACATAAATCTTTGGTTAGCTTGATCTTAATGACGTCAACACTATATCTTCAGGTACAAGAGATGGTTTATTAGCACAGGAACGAATTATAGTAATGGGAACACAAACAAAAGTAGCAAGGAAACCAAATACCTATTAAGAAAACATGTTTACATAAGTAAAATAATTTAAATATACATAGTAAAAGAAAATTTGACATAAAAATAATTATAGAAAGAATAACAAAATATTAAATTACTATTTCACTGTTAAATAAAGTCAATATATAAAATAGAGTGCTGTATAATTAACTCTTATTTTAAAATACAATTGCAAATTAACAAATGTCAGATGACTTATTGTAATCTCAATTAATAAGACTTAAAATAATAATTAAATTTTTAATTTTTGTTTAGCCTAAACATGATTTTGTTTGTTGCTTAACAGTCATTTTTTGGACACCAGAACTAATTAGATCAGGACCTATAATTTAAAGTAGATTCAAAACCACTATGAGCCTAATATTATGAAAAAAAAGTAACTTATAAAATTTTAGTAATAAAATTCAAATGTAACTAATGTTAAAGGAAAAATATATCAATAAATTATAAACCTTTCATAAGTTTTTAAAATCTGGTATAAAATCAGTTAAAACCATCTAAAATCTGATTATCTTTTTGATGATTCAAAATTAGTTTGAATATTATTGATTATTATTTGAATGGAAACACAAATGAGCAAACAACATTATATTTTAAATTTTTAATATTAAAAAAACATAAATACAACTTGGAACAAAAAAATAGCAGAATTACACTTAAAAAAATAAAAAAAAGAGAGAGAGAGAGAGAGAATTTCTTCTTGAGGCAACCAAAATTAAGAAGTTTGATAACTGAAAATCACCACAGTATTCTCCATTAGTGATGATATTCCTGGTCAAGGAAATTTTAAATGTAGCTTTAACATAGAATTTTGACTATCTTTATCTTTCAATTCAGATGCAGAATTTCTAGAAGAATTTTAGATCTAGAATTCTTACTGGTGGATTAGAAATAAATTTCATTTTTAAGAATATATAATCAGGAAAAAAGGAAGTAGGTTTCATACTGTCAATGTTCACTACAAACTTTTTTACCATTATTAACTTTGAGTTCTTAGATAATACAAAAATACAATAGTTAAAATACAATTACACAGATTAAGAGTTTATTTCTTCTCTTGCACTGCTTTAAATCTCTGAGGAAAATTAAATAAATTTTATTTTGAGTAAGTTGAAGCTGTAAAAATTATATCAAAATATGAAGTACAAAACACAAGATATTTGGTGAATGCATTGCTAAAAAATGTCTCATTAATATTTTAAATAACATATACTCAAAAGAACCAAAAGGAGTTAACAGCAGTTTTTATAATATCTTTTGGGCAGACTAGAATTTGATGATAAGCTTTGGTTAAATATAGAATTAAAAAAATTTACTTATAATAAAAAATCTTGTACAAATCATGGATAACATAGGATATTGATCAGTCATCACATTTAATCTTCAATACTTGCTGCAACATCTTAAGGTGTTATCTAATTTTTTAATTACAAATGGAGGACTCACTCACACAGTTTTTAAAGGATGACTTGGCTTAACATAAATTCAAATTCTTTTTTCATTGTTGACAGCAATTCCCCTGTGTATCAAACAAGCTTAGAAAAATACAAGTGGCATTTTTGTTTCTTTGTAGTGATAAATTAAGTAAATATTATTTTTCATATTTAAAAGACTTATATAATTAATGGGGCATCAGTCAAATTTAATGATATTTGCTATCAATAGATAAAACAAATATATTGTTATAGGACACACTTTCTTTAAATACTTAACCTTCATATTTGAGATTAATAGTAGCATCAACAAGATGACTATTTCAGAAATAGAACAATACAGGTAAATTGAAATATTTAAAGGAATCAACTCCAATAATAGGAATAAACTCCAAAAAAGTCAGCAACAATGAATGGCGAAGTAAAACTATTGTCAAAATATTTGTCATGGTTAATTCAAAAATATAAATGTCATAAATTGTAAGCCAATGGTCTTTCACTTGCAACAAGCAAAACAAACAAATGAAAGTTTTTAAATTTTGAGAATCTTTTGGGAATAATAGATACTTTAGATCCAGTATCTATGATAAATAATGATTTTGCTCACAAATTGATCACAGAAATCCTTTCAATATAACAATCACACTAAATGGTCTTCAGTAGCAATCCTTAAGTTTTTTTTTGGTGGGTTTAATTCTCTACTTAACGTGAATTGATGGATTATATTTACATGCTTTAGTACCAAAATGTTTCAGGCCAGTGCATTAGTTTTTTAATAACTTCTAATCTAGAATGATACAATTTTTTCTGCTTACATTTTTTTACTGACATGAGATTGGTAGTTATAAAATTCTTGAGTAGTGTTCAAAAAAGTTTTAACTAATAAAGTTGCTGGGTCAAGTCAGCAATTTGTGAAGCGATTGATTTATTACCCTTCAATGTGATTTGACTCAGCAGAACAAATTTCCACAGATGGTATTTAATTTCAATATTTTGGGGGTCATAATTACCAACTGATTTAGTTTTTCATTATAAGGTGAAAGCATGACTTGGATGTTGCAGACCAATCTTGTAAACCAAAGGAATTAACTTAAATGAATGATTGTTAACTTTCATATTCAATTTAAAATATAGTATATTTCCATATATCAACATTTTTCACTTTTTTATGTTGTTTACACGTGACAGGAATGGCAAACTAATAATATATTAGTGTTGACATATTTCATTCAATTCATTCAAATTAGTTAAAAATACTAATTTAAAAATAAAATAAAATTAAGTTAAAAGTAGTATATGAGAGAAATAAAACCCCATATTTTTTTAGCAAATTTATTATTCTGTTCATGTGAACATAAATTATCAATAAGTTCTTTTATTTTTCCTCAGTGAGTAACAGAAAATGTGAAAGAATATTACTAAGAATAAAAAAATATTTGCCTTACAAAAAAAAGTAAGCATAATAATTCAAATTACAAATTAAACACATGCCTTTAAACAAATATAAGGTAAATAAAATTTCATGTTGCATGATGAAATGAATATTGATTTATAGTGGGATCTAAATTAAGAAAGTTTAAAAATTGTTTTAAACAAAAGTTAACATAGCAATAAATCTAAAATTGCTAAGATGAACAGATACATTAATTTTACATCTATATTTATAAATCGATTCTATGTAGCATTTTTCAGCAAAAAATTCCAAAGTTAATAATTTCAATATATACGAAACTAAAGAAAGTTAATACACTATTAATAGCCATTCTTCAAAAATGAGATTAGCTCTTTGGATGCTCATCCAGCAATTTTTACAAGCAACTCAACTGTAGCGAAATTTGCATATCTCATAATCTTTGCAGGCATGTGTTTTTTTATTATTATTATTTTCTTTTAATGAGGAGCACATTATGACTTTTTACCATTTAACTAGAGAAATAAATTATATATAATGATTAATTTATGATCAACAGGTGTTATTAGTTGTCAACCGAATTGCAACAATTGAAGAACTAGGCATTAAACACTATAATTTCACCATATTTGCCATCCTTATTTATTCAAAAATAGCTGCATGAAAATGTCTAGCAACTTCCAAAAAGCCCGGTATTCCTGATAAATTAATCAGATTTCGAAAGTGATATATTTTTTTCTCATATTATATTTCCCTGAACTTCATACATTTTATTTTCTTTATATTATGAAACACTTTTTGAAATTCATTTGAAATTTATTTAAAAAATGTTTATGATAACATAAAGTTAGTCCTTTTAACAACTTAGGGCTTCATTATTCTAGAATGATAAAATATGTATCATTCTAGAAAGAAAAATACATATTTCAATTCTCCAATATATATAGATTTAAAATATGCCCAAAATACACAATTTCAAAACTGATTTTAATTAACAAATTATGCAATCAGAAATTAAAAACACTTTATTTTATTTAGCTATATAATATAAAGATATCAAGAAACAACTTGATTATCTATTTTAAACTTTCCTAATAGTTATATATTAATATTAAATAATTTCAACCTCCTTGATTAACTTTCAGATAGCAAAGTTTTTTCCATAGGAAATATAACATTTCTAGTTATTAAATATGATACAACAAACTAATCAATCAAAAATTATTAAAATAAGCTCACAGCAGCTAATGACAACTGTAACTTGGTCCATTCTGAAATAGACATTTCTGAGTTACGAGCAAGATGTTCAGCATGTAGAAGCATGGCGGAAGAAAAAAGAGAAAGCGCACATAAACTTCCATGTAAAGCAGCATCCTAAAAATAAATTTACAATATATTAGTTTAATGATACTTTTTCATAAGTTAAAATAGTAAATAAATGAATAAAATGAAATAAAATACAATTATTTAAAATATATTAAAATGAAATATTGCTTAAAACATTCCTAAGAATTATGATTTACACAGTCATAAAAACTATTCTTCTACTCAGACACCATTAAAATTAATTATATTTAAACTATTAATTTTAAATCTTAAATTTGAAAATTTTCAGATTGTCATTTAATAAATTTTGCTCACTCTAAATAGCTTATGATAATATATTTATATACTCAAATTAAAAGTAAATAAATATTTGAAGATATGATTTATTTCACCCTAGCAGATTACTCTTTACTAGCCAGTAGCATAGCATATAATAAATTTTCAACAGAAGAAAAATGGAGTTGACACAAGAACAATATATCATTACATTGTTTCTGAAGTAGGCTTAAACAAAGAATGCATTTAATATATTTGTATTTAATAATAGTTAGCAATAAAAACCCCACTCATGATACTGTATTCAAGTAGTTTTCAAAATATCACAATGGGTACAACTCACTTCAGAATAAAGAACACACATAAAAGCTTTGATCTGTTGTAATTACCGATAACTCTGGCATATGGAAAATATTAATCAATGCTAATCACTTTATTTAACGAATAATACAAAAAAATTAACATTGGATCTCTATCACCATACATATAGTTATGAAGAACTGCTAATGAAAAAAAACAAAACAATTTTTTAAATATTGGGTTGTTCGGAAAGTTATTTCATTTTATATGAAAATGATAAACATATAGCGAATAAATATTTTATTGAATTGTATATTTTCAATTCTAGTACAATACCTTTTACCATTTTTCTGGTCGTAGCATGCTTTCATACTCATAGAATGGTTGGTTTTCACTAGCAAAAGACTAATTCAGGTGGGAAAAACGAAATGACTTTCCGAACAACCCAATAAGTAAAAAGAGTCAAAATCAATAACATAATCTTTAATTTAAATAACTGTTGGTCTAGACATTATTTTTAAATTATGATGAGTGATTAAATGTACATAAGATTTTTGCATTTCTAAGATGTCAAGATAGTAAGGCACAAATCTTTGAAGATGATCTCATACCCCGAAGGGTGATAAGATTTTTGCTATGAAAAATAGTAAGGAATGTCATTTCTTTCAGGAGTACACAAGTGGTTCACAATATCAAGCTAGAATGATACAAGATAGTCACAGATAACTTGTACACAAAAAAAGACCTTAAAGAAATTTCTCAAAAATAGCAATGTTTCAATGATAAAAAATGCATCTTCTCAAAAATAAGATTGGCAGTAAAATTTCTTAAATAAAAATACCAAATCATAGAACATTCACCTTATAAAACTGATCTAGCAATCTGCCACTTTTAGCAATTTCTGTAATAAAAATGAAAAATAAATATATAAAATTATATTAAAAATTTAAAAAAAAAAAACTTGAGGGGAAAATTTTTACATTCTAAAAATGAGAACGATAAAATGTAATTTTTTAATTAATTCGAAGACATAATTAACTTAAGACATTTAGTTTTGGGAAATTTCACCAATTAAAATGCACATTGATGTTGAAGAAGAATACTTTAAACAATCCTGAAATTTCATAAACATAGTTTTAAAAACAGGTGTAACTTAAATATTTCGGTCCTCCTTACATTCATGTGTGTGCATATATATTTAGAATAAAGAAACATGACAGGATGTCATGGGAAATTGGAACTAATTTTGTTTTTTTACATAATGAAATTAAATAGATTTTTTGATCAAGAATGATAATGGAATTTCAGTGTTTAAAACTGAATTGTAAGCAAAAATAAAAAGCTTTATTCTCTAAAATAAAAATTTTCACTTTGAATGCAATAGAAATATTTTTCATAAATTACTGGTTTTACAAAAATAGAAATGAAATCAGCTACACAATATAAGTTGTTTACAGTTCAAAAAATAATGTAAAAATAAAAATGAAAAACCAAACAATATTGTTATATTCTTATAAAAAAAAAATACTTGCATTATATTATGCATCAAGTTATGTAAAATTAAAATATTTTACTAGTAAAAATTTTTTTAATTTTACAAATAAAAACTAATATACTATTGAATAAAATATTATTTTAAAGTATATAATTTATAAGTTTCTTTGGAAAACTTTAAAAAATTTCCCATTGTTTAAAATGTAACTGCAAAGCAGTTAATGGAATTTTCATTTAAAAAAAACTAAGACAAAAAACATTGAAAGATACAAATCGATTAAAAGATAAAAATTAATAATAAATACTTAATTTGATAAAGGAATAATAAATTAATTTTCTTACCATATACAATATAAATCAAATTACAACAATTTGAGAACTTTTATTTGATAAAATATGACATCAGTGATTAGCTACAACAATGCATATAATTTTCACTTTAAGATATTGACTTATATAAGTAGAAAACTAAATCCTTAAAACATTGTTTTATTTTTAGATTAGATAAAAAATGGTCCTATTAAAGGGCAAAAAACATTAAATCCTAACAACCTTTTTATTATAATATAAAATTAAAATTGTTAAACTCTAGAAGAATTAATTAAATCCCTAGAAAACAAAACACTTTTTTGGAAATATTTATTCAATTATATAATAATTTAATTTATTCTATAATAAAAAAAACAATTCATTAAGTTTAAGAAAAAAAAAAGATATTACTTACAATAACATTCCAAAATGAAGGAAAACTTTCAATGATTGAGGTAACTTCAAGTATAAAAAATGAAAATGATAAAAGGATGCCAAAAACTGTAACAAATATATGGGCACGAACAGATGAAGAGAATGGCATATCTAGAACATCAGCATAAGTATCTCCTGCACTTGTGACGCAGACCAAGCTTATTGAAAAGCAAACCTATCAAAATATATAAATGGATTTCTAATTTAATATTAAATATGTTTATAGTGACATAATCATATTATCAACAATAGTGAAAATTTCTAGAGTTTCTCTGGAATAACATTTATCCCAACTCATAATTATTCAATTGAACAACAAAGTCTAATCTTCAATTAATAATATTGGCTAAGTAAATCTATAATCTATAATGCTAAGCAAATCTATAATGCCTTTTTTATAACAAAAACATCAGTACTTTATAAATTTATTTAGTTTTGAAAGAAAAAAGAATTTTATATAAGAAGTATTAATAACATCATTTAAAAATACAATAAAGTGATATTTTGTGACGTATGTTGATGAATCACTTTAAATTATGTATTTTAGAACTGATTTCACCACAAAATGTAATAATAACGTTTCCTAATCACAAATCTATTAATTATTTTCAATGCCTTTATAAAATTAATAAAACTTTTTTGGCTGATTTTTTTAGCAGATAAATTTTAAGTATTGTTTAGTAAGAAGTAACTATAATACTTTAATTCTTTATTATGTTTATGAATTATAAAAAGAATTTGCTGACACACAAATCAATACATAAATTCTTCATTAATAATTTCATAACATTTATTTAAAAATTTTAAACTTTCTTAATTTTCAAAATGCAAATTAGTTCAAACAAATATAAAATACATGTTTATAATATTACCAGTCACAAAATATGAAATAAAAACAATGTAGAAATTTTTCATAAAAATTTTAGAATTTAAATTATTACATTGGGTATAAAAATACTGTAGAATACTAACAATAAATTACAATGCATAATCAATTAAGTTTGGTAAAATTTTAATGTCATGAAGAAAGCAGAAAATGCTAGGGAACATTAATGGTAACCTGTTATTTTCAAAGTTTTTTTTATTATTATTATACTAATTTAGATGTATGTTTTATGAGATTACAAAATTGAACTAAATTCCAAATGAATCATCTAATGCGACGAATTAAACAAATCATGAGGAATAAAAAAATAATGAAAATCTAAATTACAATTAACTGATTGTCAGTTAAAGAAACAAGCATTAAAATTAGAACCTAGTTTAAATTATCAACAATACTTGGAATAATATAAAAAAGCTTATATAAATGAGCTAATTTATTTCAAATTCACCAAAGGTGAGAACATTATCAAAGAATAGAATTAATAAAACTGTTAAAAGATCATTCAACGAATACACTGTACGATAACTAGATACTGAAATGTTCAAAGATCTTCCCAATTTTAATGTGTATGGCTAATTCATTCTGGACGAGGGACTTAATTGAAGTTTCTGTTATTCCAATCTCCTATTCACCAGGGCATTATGCCCAAAATTTTAGAATCTTTTTTAACACAATCTCTCTGTCCATCTTAATTTAAATCTTATCCTATCTCTGGTTCACATTGGTTTGTATTTAAAGATCCTAAATATCATGGTGGAGAGATTCATACAATAAAAAAGTAGCTAAAAAGTTTTATATAAATAATTTTGTTTAATTATATCAGCTTCCCTGTATAAACCACACACATATTTAAATTTATGTTCCTCATAGTTGTATCTATATATCAAAATATACTGCACTCATAACAACACCTTTCTTTAAAAAATAGCAAGCTGATTTTCCAAGAATCTTATCAAGGTGCCGGTTTCTGAACCATATGTGAGTATAGGTCTAATAAAATGGTTTAATAAAAGTTTTTGAGTTTTTCTTTATATTAATTTTGAATTTAGAAAACGTTTTAGTCTATTAAAAGATTAGTTAGCAGCAACTATACCTCACTTGATGTTATTACCAAATGCCCTACTTATTGACATTTGAGCACAAATGTAGTATGGCCAATTAAAATCAACAATTGTAAATAAATAAAGTACAGAACTTAATTATTAAATAGATAACTGAAAGATTAGATTTGCAGTGATTTAGGTTACTTTTATTTATAAAGTTTTATTGCTCATTTATAAAGTTTCTTTCTCAAGAAATAAATAATTTTATAAAATAATAATTGATGCCATTATAAAAAAAATGACACCAAAAAAATCAAATAATGAAAATAAAATTTTAAAATGAACATACAAAACTTTCATATTTATTTACAATCATATTAATTTTTACTTAACTCCATTATTTATATAATTTTACTGAATTAATCAAATTAATTTTTTTAGTTGAGCAATTTATGACTTGAAACAAAACTTAAAAAATCTAAAAATTCAAATTATCTGTAATTTAAATTATTCAAAAAGTAAAAGGTTAATTCCCAGTGAACGGTACGCTCCTTGTATGGTACGCATATATACAATTATTAATTAATTGCATATAATATTGCATAAAATTATATTATTTGTATAAAATAATATTTTATATTATATAATTATATTAATTGTATATTGCATAATTATATTAATTGTATAAAAATAGCGTACCGTACACTGGGATACAGCCAAGTAAAATTGCATATTTTATGCATGAAGTGATAATTTCAACAAGTAGTTAGCAGTAAACCCTTTATATAAAATAGCTCTTTTTATTTTGAATTTTCAATAAAAATACCTAGCTCTTTTAAATACCCAGTTCAATGAGAATTTATATATCATCAACCTATGCCATAAATACATAATAAACTTAAGTCAATTTATTAAATTTTCTCATTGTAAAATTTAATAAATTGTGCATTCCAAATAATATGAATATTACTATTAAATAAATTGAAACATTTATAATTTCTGGAAATAAATATTAAATAGTTTGTTGATCACTATAATATATTAATTGCAAATATATAAAGATCACTACTATTAGCTCAATTAAGGATTTGGTTCTCTTTAATTTCAGCGCCCATATTTTAATTTATCATTCAGTTATAACACTATTTTATAACATAATTGGAATCTTAAACAATCATAAGTTCAAAGTGTTAAAATGCTTATTAATCAATGTATATTATATACATTTCAAATGCAACATTTATAATTTAACAAATAATAAAAAAATGTGTCCCCAAGATTCTTCTATATACATTAATAAATAGTTACACACACATCTTTGTACATTACAATCCAAATCATATGTTTAATAAGCATAAGTAAAAAATATTGATGATTAAAACCTTTTAGAATATTCAGGTATTTCTTTCTACTGTTACATCAGAATGTAAATGTTATTCCTTACATTAGCTATACTTTAATTTGTACCTTCTTGTAAAAATTTGACTTTTGCTTTGATATATATTTTATTAAATTAATGTACAAGTGCATTCATATATTTCAAGAAAATTGATGTAAACTTATGCTTTCACTAACAATCATTAATATTACTTTGTCTTCCAGAATAGTCTTATTTTATAAAATATAACACTTCAATTTAAAAGATTAAGAACATGCTTGATAATTTCTAGTATTGCCTCTATAATCTATTATAGTAATATATTTCAGACTTTTAGTATATACCAAACAATTATATTTATAAAATATGTGTTCATATGTGAAATGTGTGAAGTTTAGACTTTAATTTTCTATACCAATGTTCATAAGTGCAGACTGGGCAAAAGGATGTTATAAAAATTGGGGTTAATTGGGCTTCCTTCAAAACACATCATTGCAAAGAGGGTTAAAACTGAGATGAAGGGATCAGATCTATTGCCAAATGTGATGATTCCAAACAGGAGCTATAAAGTCTTTTTCTTTATGAATGTAATGAACATGCTTGGTGTTCATTAGTAAGTTTATTCCTTTTTTGTCTTCCACCAAGCAGTGAGCCAAAATAAAATTTCACTATAAATTTGAATTTTTAATATTTTCCAAATTTATTTCATTTAATTTTTCATAAGCCAAGTTTAAATAAAAAATTTACATGACATTTACAATAATATTTTACAGAATAAAATAATACACACAAATCAATTTACCTGTCACTTCTTAAAAATTAAATTAATTGTAAGAAAAATACGGAATATAGCTTATAGATTTGAATTAGAATAAAAAAATCTAAATTTTCCCTCATGCAATTTGTTAAAAAATATTGATTCCTTGAAAACGTAAAAGCTTATTATGAAAAATTATAATTATCAATGGTTAGAACACAATAATTTAATAAGATACAATTAATACACATTTAATCACAAAGTTCTTACATTAGATGCCATTAACATTATTACATTGACACATTATATATTATTAACATTATATCACATTAAAATTTTAATAATATCTAACATTAAAAACGTACCAATAGGCTCAGTCTTAATAAACCTTCAGAAGAAGTAATATAACTTTTATTCCATTCAACTAACACAGCAATTCTAACGGGCTGCTCACTGCTGACAGAACTTGGAGTTCTGTTCCGAATATTTCCATCGGATGCACATCCGACATCACTAAGTTCTTCCAATTCATCCAAAGAAATATTTCTCAAAGTGGATTCTTCAACAAAATGCCCAAACACTCCTTTATTGTGGCGCGATATGTTGTCATTGAAATTTTCTTCCTTTTCAATTTGATCTGAATGCTGAGAAAAAACGTTCATTTCATTACCTTCCATATTTTAGAATAACCAAGTTATCTAAAAAAATTCTATACTCATTTTTTAAATGTCAGAAAAGCATATATTATATTAACGTAGATTTTATTAATTAAATACTCATAAGCAAAACCAGAAGTAAATAGAAATAAATAAATAAAAGTGTAGAAGTTGTAGTACTTTTCAATCATAGCATAATCTTACATACAAATAATATACAAAGGATAGATAAGAATAAAAAGTATCAATAATTACAAAAATTTAAGTGATTAAATAAATACTTTTTATTTATTAATTTAAAAAGCTACAATTTCAGAATAAGATATATTTAAAAATATTGACAATTTAAAGAGGAAGAAAACAACACTACTCAAAATTATTGTCTGCTTACTTTAGATCATGTTTTCTGCCCCTTAAGTTTTGCAATGTACACACTCTACCATTAATATTTAATGAAAGTCTGTTCTAATATTTATATTCAATTTTAAAAAATTTAAAAATGTCTGAGAAAGATTACGCTCCTTTGAGCACTTATTGCGTTCGTGCTCTTAATGACAAACTTTATGAAAAGCGGAAAACTGCTGCTCTAGAAATTGAAAAGTTAGATTCATTTTTAAATTAAATTATTTACCTTTAAATATTTGTAAATTTAAATTAAATGCTATAAATTCTTAATCGAAATATATTTTTCCAGAATGGTTAAAGATTTTCAAAGAGTTAACGAAACTGGTGAGATACGAAAATTACTTCGAGTCTTAGGACAAGATTTCACATTGTCACAAAACATTAACAGCAAGAAAGGTGGTCTCATCGGACTTGCAGCTATGGCTATAGCTTTAGGAAAGGTCAGATTTTAAAGATCTTTCGGTTTTTTTTTTTTTTTTTTTTTTTTTAAATTATTCCTATGAAGGATACTTCATAGGAAAAATTTAACTATATTAAAATTAAGCTATTTTAATTAAACATTTTTAAATTAGTTAAAAGCTATTTACTTATATTTTACGTTAATATTCTTGTTATATAGTTCTTATAATTTTATGTGTAACATTAATATTTTGATCGTGTTTTATTCTGTTTTAAGAACATTTTTTTTAATCCTTTTAATTTTTTAATTCAAAGTGTTAATAAAATACAAATTGCTATAATATTTCATGGGAACAACTGGCCATTTTTGCTTTTATTAGAAAATATTTTACATCAGTAACTCAACAGTTGATACAAATATGACACTTAATGTCTATTGATTTTACCTGACATTTTATTTAACATTCATACTCCGTTTAAAAAAAAATTAATATATATTTTCTTTAATAGGACCTAATATATTATTAAAAAGTTAAAGACTTTAAATTTTCAATTTATCTAGTAAAACCAAATTTATAATTATTATGTATCTTCCACCAGCGTTGAAATGTAAATAGATTTTTGACAACTCAATATTTTTTTTCTTTGGTGTTTTCCTTCAGTCACACAATTTAAAGAATATTTAAAATGTTTCCATATATTTTTTAATTTCAATTATTAATATTTAAACAGACTTTCCAATTAACTGCTAATATATATTTGAATAACTAATATTATTAAAGTCAGCCATATTATTGAATACAAAAATGTAAGAATTTGAACAAAATTGAAATTTTATGATTTTATTTTGTTAATTACTAATTATATATCAAACATTTGTGCTTTCAAATAAACTTTCATAATTAATCTTTTTGGTGGTATAGTCCCTGAGATATTCTCAGTAAACCAGTTTTTAAATATTTATGCTTTAAATTACTTAGATCATTAGTTTTAAAGTTAGAATAAGAAATTTATAAATTATAATTTTCAAAGGCATTAGTTTTTAAATTTCCTCTGCTATTTTAATAAGATAAAATAACTAAATGATTATCTTTTACTTAGTCAAATTTTTTAACCTTTTATTAAATTACTTTGTAGATATAAACAAATTTTTAAAAGGATCTATCATGAATAAATTCTAATTGCAGTCATAAGTCTATTCTGATAAATTCATGAGTTATATCAAAAAGGAATTTTATGTATTTCCCATGATTGTATGTGTTTATAAATGTTTATTCATGCAAAATAAGAAAGTTAGAATGTTTTATTAATTATGAATTAATTTCCATTGTAGAAAAGAATGTTACATTCTAAAAAAGTTAACTCAATTTATTTTTTAAAAAAAATCAGATTTTTTAATTAAATTTTGTAGTATTTTAGAAGTAATAGATTCATATTTCAAATTTTATAGTTATTTGATATTGTTTTTAACTGAATATTAATAATAGTTGTAATTTAAATTTTTAAAAAATGTATATTCTTCAGGATACATCTTTGTATGTAGATGAACTTGTACATCCTGTACTCTCTTGCTTTAATGATCAAGATACTAGAGTACGATACTATGCTTGTGAAACCCTTTACAACATTGTAAAAGTAGCTAGGGGATCTGTTCTTCCTTATTTTCCTGATATATTTGATGCTCTTAGTAGGGTAAGGTAATACAGTCTACTATGTTTCATGAAAATGTATTGAGGAAAATATTTTATTTTAATAATAGTCACATTTATTTTTTACCTTATGTGCTGAATTAAAGTAGCTTTCTGCTGATGCTGATCAAAATGTGAAAAATGGATCTGAACTTGTTGATAAACTAATGAAAGTAAGTTAAATGAGCTTAAATGTATTTCAGTAATAAGTTTTAAGTAAAAAATTCTTGAAAAACATCAGGATAATTAAAATTTATTAATTGCTAAATACACAATTTTGAGTGTAGAATTAATGAAGTGGATTGTATTAAATGATAAAAAGCTTAAGTAGCATATGATATATGTAATAAGAATTTATGAAATATACTATTATATTAGTCTTTTGTTTTTAGGATATTGTAACAGAGAGCTCATCCTTTGATCTGGTTGCATTTATGCCACTTTTGAGAGAACGAATTTGCTCTAAGAATCCTTTCACCAGGCAATTTATCATTTCTTGGGTAAATTTATTTCAGATTTTTATTATAACATTAAACATTATTCTGTGTATTATTACAATACTTGTGATATAAGAGCTTTTATATTTTCATAAGGTTTTTTTACATTAAGTTTCTTTTTATATTCATAATTGTTTCTTTATGTAAAATTAGTAATATTTAAAATAAAACATTTGAACTTCAGCTTGTAATTTCTGAATTACTTTGATAAATGTAACTGTTATATGAAGAAATATTAATTTGATAAACATTTGTTTCGCAAATTATAAATCCAAATTTTAAAAATTCCACTTAAAATTAACTTTAAATAAGAAAGGTATAAATTGAAATAATTATTAAGTAATCAAGCATATTTTCTTGTTACTTTTAAATATTAAATTGCATGACAGTCTGGCTATATTTTAAACTGACAAAGAAAAAATTTTCTGAAAATAGTATCTTTTTTGTATCTCTTTAATCTGCAATCCTAAAGTTAAACTTGGGTGAGAAATTTTGTGTGCCAATTATATATTCAAGCCCCTACGCTAACTTGGCTTGTGATGTTTAACTTCAAGCTCCAAATTCAAATGAATTGCTGTTAAGTCAAAGCTTAGGAAATCATTTGTTTGTTGCATGGTCTTGGTTGGTTTGATTATTGCAAGCATGTCCTCACATGAGCAGTGAAGGAACTTAAATTACATTAATCTTTAATTCCAGGAATCCTTCAAAAGAAAGGAACATTGAAAATTTATACATGTATTATACTTTTTTTATGTTTAAATTACTCTTTTTATTTATATTCTTATTTTTACTTAAAAATGTACTTATTTCAATTTAAATATAGTGTATAACTAACATGTTTATTTTTCAAAAGATTAGGTTGTTAGTTATTTAAATTATAAAGAGGAAGAATATATTTACAACTTTTATTTCTAATTTTCAAATTATATTATAATTATTTTGTTACTTTTATAATTGTAATTTAAATATTAAGTTATAAAATTTTGACTGATTTTTCTGCATTGTTAATTAAAAAATTTTCCAAATAATTAAATTTATTCCTTACTTAAATAATTTTATTTAATATTTAAATGTATTTCAAAACAAAATTAATAGCAAAAATACATTCAAAATTTATCAAACATTTGAATGTTTGTAAGAATTGTTTCCTAATTTGAATTGTTTCCTAATTTTTTTTGTGTGTGTGCGTGTGCGTGCGTGGGTGCGTGCGAGAGAGAGAGAGAGAGAATTTCTGCAATGAAATTTTAATTAAATTGTATCATAAATTTGTTCAATTCAATTTGTTAAAATCAGACAATTGAAACAAATTTCTATTCATTCATGTTGCAATTTTTTAAAAAAAAAAATTTTAGTTGATTGTAGAAAGATTTATTTTATAGATTTTGAAAATAAAATATTTTATTAAAATTAATAATTTGAATTAAACTATATTTTAATTTTTCTTCTAAAGAAGTTAAATTTTTATATATTTAAAACTGAAAAGAATTTCCTTCAGTTTTTCAGATTAAACTCTTAGTTTCAAATTTTTATTCCATTAAATTAGTTAATTTATTATTTAGCTTAATTGTTCTTTGATAATTCCATTGTCGATGCTTTCTATAAGGAGGTGAAATTTTATGCTTTTATTCTATATTATTTTATATTCTATACTTATTATGAGGCCTTGATGCATGTAAGTGTAAGAATTTCTATTTTAACATTTTGTAAAAAACATTAGGGGTTACCAGCAATCTTATTTTGTGATGGTTTATTTTTGATAATAAAGGAAGTCTCTCATTCCATGGAACAAGTAGCAAATGAAAAAATATTTTAATTCTTTTTAGATTTCATTGCAAAACCTTTTGAGAATATCCTTCATTTTTTATATAAAATAAAAAATTATTGAATTTATTTTATCCTATGTGATTTAGAAAGAAAATAATTTTAAGCTTGCATTCTGCTAATTTTATAATCAGATTAATATGCAAAAGAATATTTGTTAAAAATAATTCACATATTTTTAAATATTTGAATAGGAGCATTGATTTATATTGAACTTTTTTTTTTCAAAATGTAATATGGAATTTTTTTTCTCATAATAAAATTTAATAGACGGTCTTGTAATTATTTTGAAACTGGTCTCTTGGTATTTTTAGTTGTGAACTGACTTCTTTCTTAGTATGTAGAGAGTTATTTGGAGTTATTTCATTTACATTAGGAATTTTTTTATGCAAAATAAAAGGTTCCATCTAAAGTGCTTCCATAAAATATTTTCATGGGGAATGAATAATAAAGTTCTCAAAGAAATAGAAAATATGTATGTGTATAATCATTACTTTATCATTTTAGATAATGGTTGCAATATAAATATTCAATCTTTAAGTAAAATGAAGTTACCTATTAAATATCAGTTAAGACTTTGGAAATCATTGACAAATATAATTTTGATATATTTTATCCTTTCACAAATTTTGACTCAATAAAAATGTTTTAAATTTACCTCATTTTGAAAAAATAAAACATTTCCATACAATTTTCTTGTGTGTATATATTGAAAGTTAATTCATTTATTCTCACCCTCTGAAATTAAATTCTTATTTAATTTCTAAGGGTAATTTTCTTGCATCATTTTTGATTTTACAATGAAAAATTTTATTTTTGTGATGTAATTTTTTTTTCCCCACATAGTAAAGGCAAGCAATTTTCTTGTGATTGGAACTTAGTTGATTACCTCATTGATTTCTCAAATACTTTTTATTTACAAATCAATCTCAAATGTTTCTGTTTATTTCAATTCAATCTCTTCATGATATTTTAGTTACTTTCTTAATGGGGAAATTCTAAGAGTCTATCTTAAATACAAATATGTGAAAAGTATATAAAATAATGAGCTATCAGGAATTTATTAAGTAACTCCAAAAGTTTACAGAATCAATTTTAAAAAAAAATATTATTAGTATTTCCTGCCTTGGTGGAGTTTTCTAATTTCTATAAAACTTTTATATTTCAGTGTTAAAATATTATTTGAGTATATAATTCTATTATTTGCTTATTCCTGAAGCAATGCATTTTCTCTCTCAAAATAATTTACCATAGTGAATGATAAGAATTATTATATCTTGGAAAACTAATATTCAATAATTATGCTTTTAAATTGAATATTTTATGCTAAATGAAAAATATTAAAAATTACTTAAATTTATAGAACTAAATAATTTCCTTTGTCATTTTAAAAAATAAATTCTCTTTTACTAGAATTTCTCGTTTATATTTTCACTTTTATTATTATGTAGTTTAAATGATTCTTAAAAATTTTGTCATTCAACAATATTTTTGTTTTCCTTTATTTTGTGGAATTTAAATTTTTATTCTAATACATAAACATTTTTCATAAATCAATATGTATTACCTTAAACCATGCAGAAAAGATGATTTATTCATGAAAGAATATAACATAAATTTTAAATACATTCAATTTTGAAATTTTGTGCAAGTTAAGTAAAAAGTAAATGTAGGAAATCTTGTTAGTTTGATAAAGATATTTATTAAAGAAAAAGTTATTTATTTTATTTACATTATATGAAACTTATCTCTTAAAAGTTAGATTCTCAATATGTTGATAATTTTTTAAAAAGGTAATCAAAGATTTTAAGTGACTTTTCTACTACAATATTTAATTCATTAAAAATAAAAGTTTGAGATATCTCAGGTAAAATATTATCCCATAGAAATTTATTTTGTATGGACTAATGTATTAATTTAATGTTTTGAAACGAAAAATCTAATAAAGAAACTTTCACTTTTGTATTAGCTGAAAATCTACAACTATAATGCTTAAAAAAATGTAATAAGTGTATTACAGATTTAATAATTACGTATCATTTCTGATTTAATTTTGAAAAAAAGATTTCCTACATATATATTTCAAATTTCATAAACTACTTAATATTTAGAAACTATGGATTTTTTGGATTAACTTCATCACAATTTTTTCTAATAAAATTTCAAAACTAAAATATCAGGAGAGAATTGTTTTTCTGAGTAATAATACATGGCTATATATTTTAAAAATTATTACCATAAAATTGAAATACGATTTAGTAATTATATTAGTATTATATATTGCACTGATTTTACAAATATTGTCAGATACTTTTAAAATTAACATATATTTTTGAATATTCAAATCTATTCTCTCAATATTTCTGTACTTTTAAACTCTCGAATATATACACTGGAAAATTTTTACATTTATTGACAGTCTTTCTGAAAGCATTTTAAACAAATTTTAAATTTTGTATAATCAGTGAGAAAATATAATTCAGGAGGCATTTTGAAGTAGTAAATTCACATAATGAACAGTAAATTTATATTGATTTCTTCAGATGATAAAGGTTGTGGACTTGTCCTCTGCAAATAAATTATCTAAATGATAGTATTTTTAGGTGGTATGGGTAAAGGCAGGCATGTGTCCCATCATGAATTACAGCTTCTTGTATCCATGATAGGTGCAAAGGGAGAAAGAATTTGTTTTGCGATAAAAGCACAAACTAACATTGCCAACCTTGAAATAAAAGTGAAACCTCATTCCTGTCTCTACTTATATTTGCAAATGATACAAATTTACACTCATTGTGAAAAATTCTAGATCTTCTAATCAAACTTGCTAGAATTCACACTTATATCTATAAAATATCAATATTATAATCACAAAGATGATTCTGCAACTAATAATTCAAGTAAAATTGATAAAAAAATTTTTTCATTCTCCTTTTTAAAATGAGTTTTCCATTAATCATAATTTAATAACTGACATAAATTTTTATACACACAAATTTATAGTAAGCACATTAAGCATAAATGAATGTTGGATTTATCATAAATATATTATGAAATTTTTGATTTTTGAAAATCATGTTGTAATGAGAATTATTAATAAAGCAATCACTAAATGCTTTATTGTAATTTCTATAAATATATATTATCTTTTTTATTCTTAGCACAAATGGAAAAATAACTGCACAATTAATTCTCTTAGACAAAATTATGATTTACAATGCATAAACATATATGAACATATAATTTATAAGAAATATTTGTTAATCATTCACATGTTTGAGCTCAAATTTATGATATGCATGCATATTTTAAAATTTTGATATATATGGAACCATCTCCAAACCCATTTATTACATTACTTCAGGATTGATAGTAGTAATAATCTTTGAAATACTTCTCATAATTATTAATAATACTTATTAAAACCAATCAAAAATGTATTCAAAGTGTCATACATATTTTGAATATGTTTATCTGATATCTTAATAAACTTTTGAGGAAAACAAAAATTAATCATTTAAAGTGATGCTAGAAACTTAGTTTATTGCTGGAAAAAATTTCGCTTTTTATCATTCAATGCTAAAAGTTAGCATTTTGGTAAATAATATTTACTACTGTTATGAATCTGAATTTTAAATTTGTTCACTAGAAAACTCTATTTAGAAATTACTAAAAAGATTTTTTTATCTTTAAAAAAGAATTCTTAAAGAGATAGATTTTCTAATTTTTGTTTTAAGAAATTATGTGAATGTGAAATTTTTGGGTAGCATTTAAATTTTGTTTTAGTGAAATATGTGATTATCAATATTAAAGAAACTTATAAATTTTTAATTTTGGCAAAAACTGAAAATTTATTTTATAAATATGTATATGTTTCTATTAACTTTATATATTTATATATTTTAAAATCATTTTCACATTACTGGGCATAATGAAAATTTCCAAAGTGGGTTTACATTTTTAAAGAAAAAAAAATCACTACTTGAAGAAAGCTGATTTCATATTTTTTATTTCTTGTTTTAAGAATCTACACCTTTTTAATCCTATTTATTCTGAATAAAACAGCTATTAAAATGATTTTTCATTTATTAAAAATTATTCTTATATGTAAGACATGTTTTATATTGTGGGAAAAATAATTAATAAGATACACTTATGAGAATATTATTACAATTGAAACACTTATAGGTTAGTATGACAGGCAAAACAGTACTTTATTTAGGTGTATTAATATTAATTTCTTAGCTAAATAAATTGTATAAAATAATAAAAATATGTAATTTTTTTTGGACTTTTACAGTTAGGTTAAGATGTTGAGAATTTTTTATGATAATTTTAATTTTCATTATAATGAAAATCTCATTTGATTAAACATTCATAATAACTAAATTAAAAGGATATTGTTAAACTGGTAGCTGAGTAGTTAGCACTCTTGCACTCAGTGCAACAGTTTGTTGCTTCAAATCCCATCTTAGGTTTTGCTGTTTGTAGTGGTTCAGAGTCTATTTTAAACTGTAGTCCCCGTATAATTAGTCCTTGTGTGTAAAAAATGACCATTGAGTGTCAAACAAACCAAAAGGATATTGTTAACAGCTTTTGGTATATGAAAAATATTAGATTTTTATTGCACAAAATTATGTTGGAATAAGATTAGACTGTATAATAATTTATATATAGTAATATGTTCCTTATAAATATTATATATAAATTTATTAAGAAATTGATATTATAATCTATTTGATATAATAAAATTGATATAATAATAATTCTTGTTATTTATATATATTTTAGGTATCTGCTTTGGACTCTGTACCAGACATTAATATGCTTGTATTTTTACCTGAAATTTTAGATGGTCTTTTTGTGATATTAGGAGATCCACTTGCAGAAATAAGAAAAATGTTAGTTTTTTTTATAAATTAATTATATATGATATTTACATAAACTTTTTAATATTTCTTAATATCTCAACAATATATTTTTTCTTAAAAAAAATGTTTCATGTCTGCTATATTATTTTTTTCTCTTTTTGAAATGAGAAAAGTAAAAACATTTTCAGTTTTTATAAATTTATTTATGTTTATTTTGTTTGAATGTTTTATACCTTTATAAATTTTCTACGAATTCCTACAGTATAACTCAATACTGTCTATCCTCAATTTTTGAGGAGAGACAGTATTGATCATAGATGGATGTTTATCATCTTCTTATCAATTTTTCTCACTGGCACTTATAGCCAGCTTTAATCGAACCCACTTTGCTGCAGATATATCATTCATTATTGAGGCTACATTTTCTTGATTTAATGTTTAACACCTATAATTCTCCTTTTTGAATTATGAAAGAAAGACCCATTGTCATAGCTTTTCATTATTTATTAAGGATACATTTTGAACTGTAACTTACAAGATCTGCCTATTACCTAATTATTTAAGCTGCAACACATACAGCAACTTATAACAAAAACTCTTAGTTGAAATTCTGGTGAATACTCCTTGCACTGTTCATACATGAATGTAGCTCCAGTTTTGGCAGAAATATCAAGAACCATTTGGATGCTATTTATGTCTAAAATTTAGTAGAAAGTTGTGGTTCCATTCCTTGAATTCCAGATTACCCGAATTCTGTATTTCCAAGATTTGTTTAGATTTCAAATTTATGGCTAAATTAAAAGTATAACATTTAAAGAGTGTCTGAAGAGGATCTGGTTATCAGATTGTTTGATATATACAATATTTTTTGCTAATTTACACTAATTGAGTTGTGAGTATCACTGCTGGCAATCACTCTTTCTAGCAGTTACTAAATAAATTTTTGATTTCTTTTGTTTTGTCTTTCCATTTATGTTTTTTTTTTTTTTTTAAATACAACCTCACATATTAACATTTGTGTTGCATTTACATACCACATTTCTATTCAAAATCTGCTTAGTTAGGTTCCTTCTATACCCTTTACATTTCTGATACATATAGTCTAAGCAAATTATATATTTATATAATTTGTATGTATTATAGGTGTGAATCTGTACTTGGAGAATTTTTGAAGAGTATTATTGAAAATCCACGGAGAGTAAATTTCAATGACATGGTCAACATTTTAACAATTCATGCTAATTCTGCAGGTATGCTTTTATTTTTATATTGACATCAAATTTTTCCTTGTTAAAATATTAAAATATCTGCATTTTTTTTTATTTAATTTGATAAGTTTTGTTAAGAAATGCCGCCCTTTTGTTTCATAAAATTCAGAAAGTGCATCAACTAATATGCCAGATGGTTTTTATTGATTTTTTAAATAATTTATCATTATTGAATAGAATAATTTGTTGAGCAATATCTCAAAAAATAATGCATTTTGGGGAATATAATATATTTTAATTTTTAACTTGATAATTCTTCAGTCTTTTAAATAAGTTTTTTATTTATTAAATTATAGAATATCTTGTCTATTTTAAAGCTATCATTTTGATTTATTCAAAATAATTAAATTTTATTAATGTGCATGACTCCCTTTTCTGATTTGAGCTTGCTTGATTAGAATGTAAACTTAATCATTTTCAGATGATTCTACTTCAGAACCAGAAGCATTTTAAAAATTAGATGTTCTTAAATAGTTTCAATAACCACTTTCTTGTTATCCTTAAAAATGATGGAATTCTTATTAATTTGTGACAGTGTTTTATGATATCCTGTTGTAAGTTTACAACAGAAAAAGCTAAATACATTCTACCTATCTAAAAAAACATTTATGTCTTTGTACAGAAAAGTAAATTTTCCAGTATGATTAATTGTTGGAATAGCTTGTAACTGTTAGCTATTTTCAAAGTTTAATTCCACAAGAAATTGACTTAAGTTAGGAAGTTACATATTTGGATCACTATCTTGACATTAAATTATTTGTCTTTGGTTAGGCTTGCAGCTAAAAAATAAGTTAAAATATATATATATATTTTTTTTTATTTCACACTATTTACATACTTATCTTTTTAATGTTGAATTATGCAATCGAAATTGCATTGTGGTGTTACAAATACAAGAGAGTGCCAATATTGTCTGATACAAGACCTACTTTTTCAATAATTTGATATTAATGCAGCCACAATATTTTAAATGTTTCACATTTCAATTGAAAATTTTAAGCTTTCTGTTATATCTTTTAACTATATATTTTTTATATAAATAAAAGTCAAAGTATAGAGTGGTGCTGTGTTTTTATTCAAGCTCTTGGAATCTATTTCATACTATATAACATCCATTTTTCTTGGGAATTTTAAAAATAGTATTGAAATACCTGGTGCTACTTACACCAGTTATTATAGGTTCTTAACTTTTGGTTCATATAGAAAACAAAATTATGAAAAGCTTCAATCAGGATCTATATGGAATTACAATTTTATCTTATTTCCAATGTTAAATAACTAAAAATACCTTAATTATCATATTGATTAAAATTAATCTAATGTGTGCATTTCATGATAAACATTACTTTAATATTTATTTAACAAAATTCCATTGAGCAGCACTCATTATTTTATAAATTTATAATTGGTTGTTTTGTACTCATTCAATACATTCAAGATTATATTTTAACCTTGATAATTCAGTATTAGGTTAATATTTATTATGTATTAAAAATCAATAAAGTTATTTTTGAAATAAAAGTTAATGTTTTTTTATGTATAAAAAGTTTTTTTTAGATTATACCTCAGACAATTTCTTAAATGAAACACTAATTTTTCCATTAATACTTCAAAATTTGTTTCTATAGATGTAAGTAAAATAATCTTGACATTTTTATCTCATATTAATTTTATTTATGCATATCAAATATTTTTTAATTGAAGTTGCTTCTGCTAATCTACTTTTGCTCTAAAATGTTCTCTATTGAATTTCTTCTTTCATTTTATAAAAACAGACAATAAAAAAAAATTTTTTTTATTTAAATATACTTTTTAATATACTTATTTTAATATATTATTTTTTTGCTTTATTAATAAGACTTTTGGAAAAAATTTATTGTTGGTTTTTTTATTTATATTTACCATGAAATTCACCATAATATTAAATTATTATAAATGGAAATATTAATTCTTTTTTATAAAATACTAAACAAATATAATAAATTGCTAAGTTCTTGATTAAATTATAAAATTGTTTTTGTAATTTTATAAAAAGAAATTTCATGAAATGTAATTATATAATATAAGAAAATTCATTAAAATTGTTTGGAACTTTAAATATGGTTATTACTGAAAATATTATATATTTTAATCAGCGTAACAGTTTATATGAATAGAAACTATTTGTGCAAACTGTTCAAATATATTTTAAATAATCAAAAAAATTATTTGTGAACTTATTTGTAAAATTTCACAAAAATTGTTATTTGAAAATTAAGTGAAAAAATATTGTTTAGGATGAGAAATCATTTTTGGTTCAAATTTTAAAATAATATAGAAAGTAATTGCAAATGAAGTTTTAAAAATGTTATGTGGGGAAAATTTTAAGTTATTAATTAAAATAAATTTTTATTTACTTTTATAAAAGGTATATTAATTTGTTCCTTAAGGCAGTGATTCTCAACCTGTGGGGCGCGCCCCCCTAGGGAGGCGTGAACACACTAATGGGGGGGCGCGAGCATATCCAAGAGAAAATGCTATTTAAAAAAATTGATTAAGTGACTGAAAGGAAAGAACACACACACATAAAAAACAAAATACATTTCGACATATTTAATAATTAACTTATTAAATTAAAACAACTTACTAAATTAAAAACAAATTTAATAATTATTAGTGACTTCCTTGGGCCTATCTTTCAGAGCAAAGTTTTTCGAACGAGGGTTTAATATTAGAAATAGACACTCTCAGTTCTTTTTCTATATTTAGCCGAGATCTATATTTTGTCTTCAAAGAAGCCCATCGCAGAAAATCCAGTTTCACAAAGGTAAGATGTTGAAAATGGTAGTAGAATGCGAAATGCCCTTGTTTTTAATTCAGAAAACTCATCATCCACTCCTGCCCAAAATTCAAAGAGTAATTTATTACTAAATTGTCTTTTGGTTTCTCCGCTTGCCGTGAAGTCTATGAAAGTTTCTTCCTCTTCGATTGAGAGTCCTTCGGGAGTATTTTGAAATGGATCCCTCACCCACTTGTAACTTGATATCAGTTTGTCGTCAGCAAGAAAGTACTTTTTAAAATTCTTTGCTAGCATTGCTAAATTATTTTCAATGGCTACAAAAACAACTTTTACATGTTGTCCTTCAGCCTTGTAAATTTTAATACAATCATTCAAATTTGCAAACATTGTTAAGTTTTCTTGCTTTAAATTTCTGCTCCACAACTCCAATTTCCTACAAAAAGCATTAATTTTAACACTCGTATCCAATATATGTGTATTTGCTCCTTGCAGTTGAAGATTTAAGTTATTTAATTTCTCGAATATGTCGACCATGTAGCTCAATTTCAACACAAATAAACTATCACGAAATTCTCAGCTTCCGGTTTGTTTTCCTCTTCTAGGAAAACGGCGATTTCTTCTCTTAGTTCATAAACACGTTGCAAAAATTTCCCTCGTGTTAATCATCTTGTATATGATATACAAAATACTCAAAATACATTATTATCGTATATATTTTATTGTATGCGGTGGGAAGGGGGGCGCGATGAAAATTATGATTGAAAATTGGGCCGTGAATACTAAAAGGTTGAGAAACACTGCCTTAAGGTATTGTAACTCCAAAATTTGACTTAGAAAATATTTAGGTATGTAATGTTTGTCTCTTTTATGTTATGATGAAAAATAAATTGCAAATGATTATTGATTGATTTACATAGTTATAAATATAGTTACCTTACAATAAATAGTAAGGTAACTATATTTATAAATTTTGCTTTATTAATTTGTGTTTCAAGAATGTCTATACGTTGTATTTTCTGCATTAAATTTAATTTATAGAAGAATTGGTTCAATTTACTGCTCTCACATGGCTAAAAGAATTTGTCAAGCTTGCTGGCTGTACCCTTCTACCATATTCATCTGGTATACTTACAGCAGTTCTTCCAAATTTAGCTCAAGATACGGAAAGTCGGCGAAGTATCCTTTGATTGTGTTTATAATAAGATTGTATTAAATTTCAAAGTAAACTAAACTTTCTCACTTATTAATTTAGTAAGCTTTTTATGGCTTTTTAGTTCCCTAATTAAACTAATGTCTTATTAATTCCTCACTTTTAAGAATTCAACAAATTATCCATTGTTAAAAGTAATATATTTTTGCTTACATCTAGTTCTCAAATGCATATGTTTATAATATTAATCTTGATAATGATTTCTTTATACACAAAATTGTGTTAAAATTAAAAAATAGGTTTTATTTTTAAAATCTTAAAATCCAGTACTGAGTGATTTTGATAAAGTTATCTGTGATGAAAATTATTCTGAGTTTACTTTTAAAAGTTGCTTTGTTTAAAAACGCATTGCACACTTTTAATCCTTGACTTATTACATATTTTATGACAGGTAGTTACATGAAATTTACTTATATTTTTCTCTTAATTATATAAAGATATAATAGAAACTGCTAAAACTGTAAATAACGACCTTATGAAACTGGTGGTTCAGCAAAGGCAGCAACTTACATGTGAAAGCACTGATGAAACTTCAGAGAAAATCGAAGCTCCCTTAATGGACCAGTTGGATAGTCAACTTGATTTGAAGTCACTAGTCATGGTATTAACAAAACAAATCAAATATGATTCCATTCAAACTCGAATTGCTGTGTTGAAGTGGATACATCATTTATTGATACAAATTCCAGATAAGGTAGTATTTTTTTTTTCAGTAGTTTTTTATTTGACTTGTAGTAAACTTTTCCTATGCTCAACTTATTTGGATTTTAATTTCTATATTAATTGTCTATTTTTTCTGTGATTTCTTTTAAGGAATATTTTAAGTTATCAAAATTAAATTTTTTAGTAAGTTAGATTAATGTTTTCCTGTTAAACTTACTCTTAACTTTATGTAATTGTAAAATAAATATATCAATACAAATTCAATTTTAATTTGTAAAAGTTATTGAATGTAATGATTTTTAAAATTATAAAAGAAGACTAGGTCTGTAAACTAGTATATTCTCATAATTAGTCCAAATTTTATTTTGAAGTGATAACTAAATATTGTCTTTTCATTATCGCAATATGCTAAAGAAGAAAAGAAAATGTAATAAAACCAGCTCAGAAAATGCAATAAAATTTGATAACTATTCTGTTTGTTTAGTTTTTTCATTTGAGAAAGAGTAATATTTACTATTCAATGTAATGAGTAATGATATACTTATCACAAAAAGCATTGATAGACACCAGATGCATGATAATTTCCTAACAAAATGAGATAAAATGTTTTATATTTATGGAATATGTGATTACTTCTAAAAATGTGTATGAGTAAATTACTGGGCAATAGATTTGTAATGAATACATTTAATCCTAGTTTTGCTTTTCCAAATTATTCTTTATGAAAATAATATACTTATTAACAAAAATTAATTTGATGTTCACATCAAATAAAATATAAAATAACAAACTAGAAAAATATACACTAATTATTTAATTTAACATTTATTATAAAATATTCAAATGGGAAAATGTTTTCAACAATTAAAATTTTTTTCCTCTTTATGAGATAATGTTATTGTAATAGTACATATATGAGAACATGTTGATTAATATGTTTAAAAAATGCTTATTGTATTTTTCAATAGTATGCGCATATAAATTTCCTTTAAATAAATTGCATAAAAATTTAACTTAAGTTGTATTACATTTTTACCAAATATTCCATGCAATACTTGACAAAAAACATTTTATTGTGCAAAAAATATAAACAGTTGAATTTATGCTGATTACAATTCAATATAACTTGCTTTTTATAAGACATTTCCACGGAATTTTCATTTTCTTCCAAGCAATAGTATTCTTGCAGATTTGGTATTTTACATGATTCAATAAATATTCAATAATCTGTAATGGAAGTAAATTAGCAGGTTTATGCAATATTTATGGTATTTTAAATACATTAGAAAGCAATAGCAAACTTACCAATGTTTTCGCATAAAATCTTGTGAATCTCAGATATTTCTCTATTTAAAGTTAATTTTAACTATAAAGTCTTGAATCTTTTGTAAACTTTTAGCTGCTTTATATGTATTCTTCAATATTGTATGTCCAAGCTTAATAATATAAGCATTAATATTGCAGTTTAGCCAAAAAAAAGTAAGTTCATCTAAAAAAATTTTACCCTATTTATTTTAATATCGTTTATTAAATATATTCTTATCCTGTAAAATATATTCTACAATGCATATAAAATGAAGAAAATTGTTGCATGAATCATTGTGATCAACTTATTATTCTCAACATAAGATTTTAATTATACATTAATTCATTAATGAAAATAAATGTGGTTACACCTGCTGACATAAAATTTATGCTCAAACTATTATTTTTTTTATTTTATAAACTATTTTTGATTTTATAACTATAACTATTATTTTTGTGGAACTATTCTATTTTCACATGCATCTTTTCAATTAAGGTGTATATTTGTTGAGTTATTTCAAATAAATTGCACTATTTTTTTATTCATTTATTTTTGTTTGCTTATTTATTTGTAGCTCATAATATTTTGTTTTATATTGTGCTTTTGTAATTTTTTCCTTGGATAAAAAATTTTCAACTTGAAATTTATTTAATTCAAAATATAACTGGCAAAAATGTGTTTTATTATTTCTTTTAAGTAACATTTGTGTTCATTAATTTTCTTATTTCATTGTTTTCTATTTCTTAACAGTTATTTATGTACGTGGATGACATATTTCCTGTATTATTGCAAACATTATCTGACCCATCTGATGAGGTATTTATATTAACAATTTTATGAATTTTACATTGAAATATGTGTATTTTATCTAAAATCCTTTTCAATAAAATTATTTTTGTGTGTATACTTAGAGTAATATTTTTTTTATTCTTTATGTATATATTTAAATTCTAGCTTGATTAATTCCTCTTTAAAACTGTCATAAATTTTTATTTGTTATAATTTTCAATAGCATTCATTTATAATATCAATTTTGTAAATCTATTTTTATTATATATCATAGTTTGTTAAAGAGTTATAATGTTATGAATTATACAGCTTAAATTATATTTAATTTTGTAGGTGGTGCTTTTAGATCTAGAAGTGTTAGCAGAAATTTCTAAATCATCTGCAGGACAAAAATATCATTGCAGTTTTGAAAATATTGCTCAGAATTATTTAATTAAAGATGTTAAATTGAAAGCACCTGCTAGCTTAAATAGTTATTTTACAAACTTTATGCTCTCTCTTCTGTACTTATTTAATACTAATAATCAATTATTTGAAAGCAAGTGTCCATTTATCATAAGGTAAAGTATTAGTTTACTTAATTGTATATCTAACTCAATATTCTTTTACATTTAACTCTTTAAAATGATTATGTAGAAAAATATGTTACACACATCTACCTTTTTTATAATTTAAATGTGTAAATAACAATAAAAAATTAAGTATATTTCAATATATTTATAAGTAAAAGGTTAATTTCAAAACTCTAAATATTTTTAGATTGAATTTACAATATTGTTGGTAATCATATCAACATTACCAATTTAAAATTAACATAAATATATACATTTAAAAGTCTTATAATTTTTTATAAAATATCTTTTGAAGTTTAATTTTTTTTATCTACATTCAATTTAATATTGATTTGAAACAAAATATTCAAACTAACAATGTTTATGTTTGAATTTATGTAAACAATTTATATTCATTATTATGGTATTTTGCTTATTTATTAAAAAAACAAAGGCTCTTAAAAAATATGTCTCACCTTTTTTAGAAATCTTTATCTTTTTTTAGACTGTATTTTATAACAAACATTTCTTTTGTAGGCAGCTATGTATTTTACTAAATGCTGAAGATATTTATCTCACTTTATCTGAAATTCTTGTGCTTTACAATGACTCCAGATTTTCGTGCCAAATGGTTCATACTTTAAACAATATACTGCTAACATCTACTGAGCTTTTTGAGTTGAGAAACCAACTTAAAGATCTTAAAACAGAAGTACTCATTATTTTGTTATTCAAAATTATTTTTTATCTATTATACAATTACAGGTTAATGTAATAATTTGTGTTCTTAGTTCTAGGTTTATATGTCTGTCATGTTCATATTTCTTGTTAGAAACTGCTATTAGAATGAAGCACCAAACTATTGTAAAATATTTTTAAAAATTTACGATTCCTTGCATATGATGCAGAGCTTGTATGATTCTTGAAATTTGAGAATTAACAAAAAATGGTAATCAGTAAAAATATATAGGAAAAACTTAAATTTTGTTCCAAACCTGAAATTCTAAGAAATTTTTTCACCACTAATGTAGTGACATTTTTGGTGTGTTTAAAACTCATTGCCAACATGTGATATGGATTATTAACAATGAACTTGACAACAAAGAAACCAGAAAAAATCTTTAATTGTCCATTTGAACTTTCTAAACAAATAATTTTACAGAAATATATTTTTCTAATCAATCTTATATTAATGTCAAAGAAAAATATTTTATCTTTAAATAATTTAACTATTATAAAACTAGATTGCAGCAATTCTGTAAGATTGATACTTTTTTTAACCAAGGAATTTTTGAAGTACTGCTGATCTATAAAGCAGTTTATCAAAGTCTGATGCAATATTTTTTCCTAAAATTTTTAACTTGGGTCAATTTTGAAAAAGCAATATAGGTCAAATGTTTCTATAAGAAAAATATAGATTTTTTGTGGCTCCTCTAATAAGTAGTGTAGTGAAGTAAATGTACTGTATTGTATGTTTTACCACCATTAAACTGCTAAATTTAATTTCCTGACCTAAAAGTTAATGTAAATTAAGATTTTGCCAAAAATTTTAAAGAAATATTGTAAATGCTTATGATACGAATCTTATAAAAAATGTATTTTTTTATAAGATTTAATGTAATATATTACACTTGATAAAATTTTGAATATCTTGATATTTCTTTAATCTTGTAACAAAAAGTTTTTTCTACTGAACATTTCCCCATCTACAAAAATTTGTTTATTTCATAACTCATTTTAACATGCTATGAAACCAGATTTTCCAACCAGATACTCCAAATTTTCTTTCCGACAGGGAATTCTGTTATTGTTTATCTTGTATATTTTTAATGATTTTTTTTCTAATTTTATCTTTTTTTAATATTTTAAAATATTTTCATCTAATTAGAATCAATGTAAAAAGAATTTTCAAGCTATTTTGTTTATTTGCAAACATTGTAAAACAGATTTATTTTTAAATACATGTAATCATTTTTCTTTTAATTTAGAGTAGTTGGTCCTTATTTGTGTGCTTGTACAGATCATGGTGTCACAGTCCTGTTGCTACAGTTTCTTTGTGCCTTTTAGCTCAAACCTATAAGCATGCCTGTGATCTTTTACAATTGTTGTATCCTTTGTATGAATGTATATAATTTATTATGAGAGTATGGAGGTTTCAATTTAATTTTCATTTTTGAGAAGGAATTTTTATATGTTCTCATTTTCTTGTAGTTAATATTGTAGACAGAGTTGTAAACACCTAATTTAGATCATAAAATGGATTTTTATTATTTTCGTAATTTAATTTTTGATAAATTTTGCCTGTTTTTGAATTAATAATAAGGTTTCATATTTTTATTTTTTCAATTCATTAAAAAATTAATCAAAATTCAGATGCTTTATTATATTGATTAAAAATTTTGAAAATTCTGATACTTCTGGAATTTTAAAATAAAACTAAATATACTAGTTGACAGTGTATCATGCCACCTCTTTGATAAACCAGGTCCTGTAAATGGTTTTATAATCAAAAATTAATCTTTATTTTATTTATTTATTTATTTTTATTTATTTATTTATTTATTTTTTTTTTTTGATAGCATTTAATACAGAATACAACTAATATGCTTATTGATAAATTTCCTCTAGATAAATTTTTCATGACTGTGGAACTTGGAACCATTTGTCTTAAATATTATAATTTTTGGATGAAGGTGATAACAAAACATTGTTGCTACAAAATAACACTTGTCATAATATTATCAACAATTCATACAAAGCATATGGTATGCACTAAGCTTTCTAGAAGTTAATAGACTTAAGAAAAATATTGTTAAGAATCCACTTGGGACAATTTTTTAGTAGATTTTTATGGTGTTTTGGTGAATTATCATTAATTTATTCATAATTCTTACTGTATGTACTACTATTTTTAGAAAATAAAATGGGATTGTGATAAATTGCAGCTTATCCATACCTAGTTCTTTTGAGTATTGAATATTTTATTGGAAAAGCTAATAAAAGAGCTCTTTACAAACAGTGTTATAAAGAGCACCTGTTTCTCAAAATATTTCTTATACATTTTTATCTTAAAGCCAAGTTTCCTTGACAATACAGCTACAATATATGGATATTTTCATGTTCAACAAGTATGACTATTTATATTGTCTTCAGTAGACTGAACTCCTAATTTCCTGCTATTTTTAGATGTCTATTTTGATTCAAACTTTTAAGTAGATATTTATCCACATTTTAAGTACTGAAATTTACAATGTTAAAATATACAAGTCAGTTATTTCAATATTTTCCCCTTGCTTTACTATATAGATTTATCAGCAATGTTTTTCATGTATTTCAAAATGGATAGAAACTTCTGATATATTGAAATATAAATATGCTTGCAAATATTTTAAGTTCAAATCTATTTTGCATATTGCTTCTTATTTGCTTAATGGTGTGTACTGTTGAACTGCAACTTCAATGGTCAGTGATTTCGCCTTCAGTTCAATAGTTTGTAAATCTGATTACCATTTGGACTTGAATGTTTATAGAGGCTTAGAATTCATTTTAAACTAGAGATCTCTGTTTATTTAGCCCTCTTCCCTCTTATGAAAAAATTGCTTTTGAGTGACAGACAAATCAAATCAACGGGGATACTACTTTTTTTGTTTACTCATTGATTTAATTTGTTTGCTGTTTATAATTCTTTTCTGAATTGTTCAAATTCTCTGAAGATTCTGTATTCTCTTGTATTAAGTTAAGAAGTTTAATTGCTAAATATCATGTTTATATATATATATATATATATATATATATATATATATATATATATATATATATATATATATATATATATAT
>JAPDSC010095925.1:100797-156453 GCA_026290005.1 Latrodectus geometricus
TATATATATATATATATATATATATATATATATATATATATATATATCTTACAGTATATCTATAAATATTGTTCAAGTAACAATTTATTTCATAGATTTCTTTTGAAAATCTTTTTTAAAATAATGATTTAAAAGAAAAATGAATCTTATTGGAAATATTTTGCTTTACATTACAAATATGTTTATTTATATTGCATAGGCAGTTCAAGTCAACAGTGTAATTTTGTTTTTGCTTTGATGGTAATTTCAACTGGGCTCTATGATTCTTATTTAGTTTCCTATTCAATTAAATTGAAAGTTTATTAAAATTAAAAAAATATTGAAATTAACCTTTCAATTTTTGCTCTTTTTATTCTTAACATTTTATTTAGTGCTGATATTGAAGTGACAGTTGACTTTTTAACAGAAATAGATAAGCTTGTACAACTAATAGAATCGCCTATTTTTACATGTAAGTATTTTTATAGTATTTCATCTTATCTTTTCTAAGGAAATAAATTGAAAATTTAGTTCTCGAGCATTCATTGATAAATTTTTATACTTCAAAACTATTTTTAAACATCAACCATTTAATGGAGCTAATTTCATATTCTAATTTTTATGTCAGTTTCATATGTATAATAATTTGCATATTAATTCATGTTAAACTTTATTAGCATGTATACAGAATTTTGGATATGATAATTGTTGGTTTCTGTATATTTTGTCTACAATAATATGTATACCTAATTATTATTTTTGACTGTTTAATTTAAATTTTACAGATCTTAGTTAAGAAATAAAACTTAACTTCTTTTAAAAGATTAAAATTTTATCTTTCTCTTTTGATTGATAGAAATATTAGATTGCATTTCTTGATTCGTATACAAAACATAAAAGCAATTTCAATGCAATTGTGTCATGTAAGATTATTCTTACATGACACAATTGTGTATTTACTTATACTTATTGTTACTTTAATGTATATTTTTTAATTATTTCTAAATATCTGAACTTGTATTTGACATTTTTAAATTGCTATTGATATCAATTAAAATTATTTTTATAATTTTGCATAAATATTATTTTCTATTAGTTCTGAGATTACAGTTGCTTGATGCACAACAAAATCCTTACTTGGTTAAGAGTTTATATGGTCTTTTGATGTTGCTACCTCAAAGTGATGCATTCCATATTCTTAAAAATAGGCTTGCTTGTGTTCCAAATGTACAACTAATGCCTCCACAG
The DNA here is from genome assembly GCA_026290005.1 of Latrodectus geometricus. Taxonomy (NCBI): domain Eukaryota; kingdom Metazoa; phylum Arthropoda; class Arachnida; order Araneae; family Theridiidae; genus Latrodectus; species Latrodectus geometricus. The sequence goes on from JAPDSC010095925.1 coordinate 102,025, forward strand.
AAAACAAAGTTAGTAATTTGGTTTATCATATAAAATACCACTTGTATTTTAATAATATTATTATGTGTACCTATTATAATTAGAATGACATCCTGGTATTTTTTTAAGTATTTTTATAAGTTTTTGCTTTATAAAATTGATTGCAAATACCTCTGAAAAATGTACTCATTATATATTATCCTTGCTTTTCAAATCTATCAAAGCATTTTAATAATATTTTAAAAACAATCAGATGAGTTTTTTCATTTTTTTATGGCTTAGAAAAAATTTATAGCATTTATTTCCCATGTTTCATTTAATGTAATGTACAGTTAGAAATATTTTAAAATTATGTCAGTTTTTAATAAAAAAGGAATTTTAATTAAAAGAAACTTGTTGCATAGAGGCATCTGTTTATCTCATTCTACAAAAGTATTTTAAGTTAAAAATCTACTGAATACTTATCATTATTTGTGGGAGAAAAAATCAATTATTTTATTGTTATATGTAAAAGAAGTTTTATACTAGGCTTTTTTCTTATATTATATTTCTTTTTTAATTTTTGGGCATGATAAAATTTGTATAGTAAGTGAAGTAATTTATCTACTTTTATTTATTATTATGAAATTCACAGCAAAAGTTAGAGATTTCTAAAATGTTTAATATGGATAAATATTAATGGTTTTATATAAATTATATCTAAAATTTTGTAATTTTATATAAAATACATATTTTCAAATTGAATTTTATTTGTACTTTGCATGAATCCATGTATAAACAAAGATTTATGTGTATGAAATTAAATAAATATTTTAATTAAGAAGAGAGAAACATCTTAAATGTAAGAAAATTTGCATAAGTCTTTCAATGTTAAGCAGTTAAAATATTAAATCTGTAGGCTCCATAGCTGGGATAATACTTGGTTTCAATTTGTGTTTCCATTATATTTATTCCCCTCAAGGAATTTACTTCCTTCAAGTAAACATAGGTGTCATAATCCCAAGTTATCCCAGTGATCTGTCCTCTATTTTTCCTTCCTTTTCTTCTCTCCTCTATTTTTCCTTCCTTTTCTCCCTCAGTGTGGTTGCCTCTAATGAGATTGAAGGCTCCCCTTGAATAGCTGTTTCCGCTCTATTGATATTAGCTTCTCTTGGGGACTAAATCACCCACCTGTTTGCTGTGCATGTAGACCTGTGTTCCTAGAAAGGAAGGTCCTAGTAATTGAGTCCTCCAAATACCAAAACAGTACTTTAGCCTCTCCTTCAGGTAAAAGGTAGGTGTGTTATGGTCCTCAGCACATCAGTCAGTTTTATCAATCAAGCAATTGGTACACCTAGTGGATGACTTGTTTAGGATGGAGGCCATCACAAGCATGACTGTGAGCTTATAGGAATTGGCCTGCACTGATGCCACTGTTTGCCTCCCCTTGATGGACTTGGTAGTGGGTGGTGCAGTCAAGTCCTGAAATTTTAAATATTTTAATGGGTAAATTGCCAATTTTTCTTTTCTTCCATGAAGCAACAATTGTATAATTTAAAGGCTAAATTTTTCATAGTTAAAAGAAAGGATGGTTCATTTGCTTCAGTTTCTCCCTTCCTTATTTCAAAAGGAATATTGGGAATAGTATGGGAAGTAAAGGGTATACAGAAGATGCGCTCAGGTGACTTGCTAATTGAGGCTACATCTGAAACTCAAGCAGCCATTATGGCAGACATGAAGACATGGCTAACTTAGAAGTGATAGTATCGCTTCATAAAAACCTTAATTTTTTTCATGGCGTTATCTCAGTGAAGCATTTATTATATTCCTCAAGGGATGAGATTGTAGAAAATTTGCAGAAGGTCAATGGCATAAGACTTATTAAGATCAGAAGAGATGGAACAGTTGTTGAAACTAAATATCTCATTCTGACTCTTGACGAGATGATTAGTTACTCCTCAGTCAGGTTATAGATATGCCACAGCTGCCAGAAAAGTCACCAAGACGAGCAGCACTCAAACAGAATACTTTTCTCTTTCCCCTATAAAATTACCCTAAATATCATAAAAACCAAAATTCAAAAATCTCCAACATTTTCTAAGAAAGCTCCTTTTGCAAAATCAAAAGCAGAGAAAGCTTTAAAATTAAAAATTTAAAAGGATCCAAGAAATCGTCTATTTCCATCCATAATGCTTTCTCTTGTTTCGAGACTAACACAGTTTCTTTATATTCCTCGTACAATGATGTTCGGTGATTTTACAGAAATCTTGCCTTCCAGCTCCAAGAAAGAAGCTTTTCAAATTAAAAAATAATTTCCTTTATTTGTTGGAAATGCCATGGTTCGCACTCACATTTTGATGATATCAAGTCTAATTTCAGCACATAATCCTGCAAGTTTAGCACTTCAGGAAAACTTTCTGAAGTCTACCAATAATATTAACATCCTTGGAAAATTTAAATTTTATTGCTTTTGAAGAGACTGATGTCTAGTTTGTATTTCCCACCAAATGTCATCTGCCAAGAAGAACTTGATGCATTAGCTGCCTACACCATTTTTGTTTGTAGGTGACTTTAATGACCATAATTTTTTGTGGGGAAGTGATGATACAAACTCTTGTGATCATGAGATAGAGAGATTTATTTCTGATAATTGTATCTCTGATTAATACCAACGAGAAGACATATTTCCACATGCTCACAAGAACATTTCATTCTCTCAATCTCGTCATTTGTTCTCCATCACTTCTGCCATTGTTAAATTTATTTGTAGAGAATGATCTGCATAATAGCAATCACTTCCCATTCATCATCTCCCAGACTGGAGGTAGTAGTGTATGATTACATCTACCTACTTACATGTACAGTCGGCCAGATTGGACATTATTTACACAATCCGCTGCTGTATATGATAAAATGGTTTTGATCAAGGATATTGATGATAAAGTACAAAGTCACCAAAGCAATTATGAGCACAGTTGATGCAGCAATTCCAAAATTTTCTTCTATATCACACAAGCGTTGCAAATCGTGGTTGAACAAGAAATACCAAAAAACTTATAAAAAACAAAGGAAGTTATGGGGGGTTATTCTGGAGATACACCATAACGGAGAATCTAATTACGTTTAAGAAAGTTCACAGAGCTCGTCGTTGAAGTCAGAAAGAGTCCTGATCTTGCTATAGAATATACAGGTCTCCAACAAATTGCGTCCCATTTTCCCATTTGTCATTCAATTGTTAGTTTTGCTGTTTTGAAGTGCCAATATCCGTTTGACATGCCTTCGTATCGGACACACACGTTTCACACACAAACATCTTTTTCTAAATGAATTAAATCCATGGTGTGAAACATGTGATGATTTACTGTTCATCATATTTTAATTTTCATGTCATAATTTTAAAATTTACTTCTTTACATTTTTTGAAACTGATTTTTTAACAATGTATGAATTAGTGGGGGAGACGCCCCATAGAAAAACCTTTTTGCCTTTTTAAAAGCAATTAGCTTTCTTCAATTTATTTCAATTTTATGAATTTTATTTTTACTTTCCTTTTGCTATTTATATGTGGTTAGATTTTAAATGTAATTTATTGATTTATTTTTGTATTTTTAATTTTTAACATTGAGTCTGGGTTTTGTTAAAAAGATTGATAAAGGTATTCTTTAAAATTTATTTTTTAGTCCCAGCTTGTCCTTTTTGAACTTTGTGCCACAAAACCCAACCAACCAGCATTTTATTTATCATATTGAGTTTTAATGTTGAAAAGCAAGTAAAAATTTAAAATTCTCTCAAACCAATTTCAACTATCAAAATTCTGAGAAATAACTATAAAAAAAAATCAAAATAATCAATTACAAATTATATCAGAGATATATTCAATAATTTCTCAATAAAACAAGTTTTAAAATCACAATAAAGAAAAGTGTTCAATACTAGTGTATTTCTTCAAATTTATTATTTTTGTGAATTTTATCACAAAAATATCCCTGGTTACTTTTTTTGTATGTTTTGCACAATGTTACTTAAATTGAAAACTGAACAAGCTTTCTTCAAGTGTAGAATAAAAATTTTGATTTGTTATTTATTAATATTAAGATTAAATTGAATAATATGAGAACTATGTCTTGTATCATGTAATTAAAACAATTAAATTTATGTGCATAATAATACCTAGCACAACATAACTAAATTGACATAAAATTGAATTAGTATTATATTTATAGGTCTAAAGATGAGCGTAAGCCACCTTCCTTCATAAATTTTGAAGAACTTCTGAAGCATTTCAAAGAAATTCAAAATAGGCGTTTAAAAGAAAAGAAGAATATAACGTGGAAGTAAATTGTATGTTCATCAACCTGTAATTTTACAGGCTTTTGTAAAACCAAATTTTTAGTAGTCATGTTTGTATTATAATCATAAGTGAGCTATTTTATCACTACTATATATTTTAATATATAATCATATTGATCAAATTGTTATTTTTAGCAGTATTTTATTTACTGTATATACAAAATGTGATTTAAAAAAGAAAATTCCACTTGAAACAATCATTTGTTATTTTTTGTGAATATATTTATTATTATTTTCTATCTATATTTTTATTTGTTAAATTATTTATTTAAACTTGTATTTTCTTTGTTATTTAATTACATTAAAACATTATTAAAGCTTTAATGGCTAAAATTAATGACCCTATGATTCATATTTGCTAATAATTTATAAAATTTCACGCTTTAATAAGAATTTATGAAAACATATTTTTCACTATAACTTTTTTCAAAAATTTTCTTAACATGCAGTAATTTTTTAGACAAAAGTGAATCATTTTATGTAAAGTATATTTTTGTTTAAGTCTACTGATAGGAAATATAGTGTAGTTTATAATTGTAACAAAATAGTAAGTAGGTGTAAGGTATGTAACACATTTCCTATGTGCCATATAAATTATAAAATGCTAGAAATCTTCATTATCTTGCAGTTTCTTAATTTTGTATGCTTTTCCGACAAATAACTTTTTTATGTATATTATTTTAAGTCAGTATTAAAAAAGTGTATTAAGATATACTGCGCTGAAATTGCATTGAGTAAAGGCTACATAGAAATCTGAATACATATACTTAATATGTATTTAATTCTTCTATTTTTATGTAAGTCAATTAAGTTTCCTTATTTTGAATCAATAAATTTTTTCTAAGTTTAATCAAAGTATTACTAACTCGAAATTACTATAGAAGCACTTTTCAAAATTTGAACAGTTCGAAGAATTGAATATTAGGTTTTGATATTGAAAGATGGATTAACTTCTTTGTTTCAAAGTTTTTTGTTTTTGTAACTTAAAATTTTTCCATTCTTTATATAAAAAAAATGTATTTCAAAATTTTAACTTTGTTATGCCTAAAAACAGAGAATTATTCAAACTTTTTGAAATTTTAGGGGGCTCATTTGCTGCTCCAAGCACATTATATTCTTCTTTTTATGATAAGATCCATCTCTGCTTATTTTTCAAAATTTTTATACAGCTGTTTGCATTTGTGTACCTATAATTTGAAAGTTCTTAGTGTGTAGCATAGTGCAAGAATAACAATCAAGTAGTGCAGTTTGTATGAAATAGTTTTTGCACATGAATGAATGAATGAATCCTACTTTGCATTAGTCGCCTAATTTCGGGGCGCCAGACTTTCTTTTTCCAAACTAAAATTAGTTCTTACAAAATACATGTTTATAAACATTAAGAGAATTTAAAATCGACATAATTAATTCTGGAAATTTTCAACTCTTTTATGAATATTGTCTGGAACTTATTGTGAACAGGGAATATTTATAAGTAAAGGATTTATTATCTGACAAATATTAAGTATTGTAATTTTTTTTATTCATTTTATTTTTCAAAATTACCCTCACAAAGTTGTTAAGTCTTGAAACTACACAGTCATCGTCTTCTTTAATAAAATATTTTCATTTTAAGTTTATCACATTTTTTCTTGAATTATTTAAATTTTCAAACAAGTTCCAATATTTCTAATTTGATATAGAATATTCTTACATTGTAAAATTTTAATTTCTATTCTATCAGTAATGTTATACAATTCTTCATGTTTCTGATTTGCCTTAAAATTAAGCTACCTAAACTTCATATAAAAGTTGTGGATACTTCACAGTCCCTGATTGTTAGGATTCTTGAGATTCAAAGCGTTCTAGAATTCGGGAGAATCCATCTAGAATTATTGTCTTCAGGGAGTGCTTTAAATTGTGCCCCATTTGTGTATCATATCGCAAGAGAGGAAACCCAGAAAAATGCCCAGCATCTTCATTCTTTTTAATTCTGGATAAAATCGAATATATTAGATTATCCATTCTGAAGATCCCATTTTTATCATTGCGACTCAGTCATTACCCTCGTATATTTTGACATCGTGTATAGGATAATAGAAAGCAGTTTTATGGCATATTGTCTTCTGAAAGGACTCATGGGGAATGAGCCGTATTCACTTGTCGCTAGAGAGAAAACTTGAAAATTCGAGCACTCTCCTCGACAGATATGAATGCCTAATCCATAAATTCAATATTTATCTCCTATTCTTCAACAGTAGCTGAAAATAGCATAACCTTCCACTTTAAAACCATTGACCAATTATTATGCCATATGGTGAGCCTATGGTTAAAAGTAACAACGAAGTATGAAATTCCAATCGAGACATTATCATTAATATTGTAGAGTAAGTGTCTGCACCACTGAAAAATAAATGCCACAGATTATTATCCTTTTCAGTACAATTTTTACTTTGTAGTTCTTGTGCAATCTTTTTTTCATTTTTTAATTAATCAAATTGAAATATAAAGCTGTTAGCAATCTTAAATTAAACAGTGATACATAAATACCTTTAATATTTATATACACAGTATTTCCTACTTATAAAAGCTTACAGACTTCTAGAATAAGTTGGCCAAGCCTTTAAATGATTTAGAATTATAAGAATATCGGGTCGGAAGCTTTTGACACTGTACAGAACAGGTAGACATCACCGATGCCTATTGCACGCATATGTGCAACTGCTGAGGAAATCAAGCCATGAGATACTCTGAATGAAAAATTCACATCAATCGGATTATTAATTCAAACACTTTCTTTGGTATCAATTGCAGTTCACTTTTTATGTTCATAAATAACAAGTTTTAAACATATTTTTAATGTATTTTGAGTCTTCATGTATTTTTTATTCTTACACACAGTATCTTACGAACGCCTTTTTCTCTATTCGCACATTTATTTACTGTTGACAATATATAACTTTTTCTTATCGAGTTCTAGCTAGGCTGGCAGTATGCGGGAACACTGCTCTACTTTTTCAATTGAACCGAAATTTGGTGTGGAGTCAGACTTCTTCAGTACACGCATGCCATAGGTACTCGTTTATAGGGTAGGCAAACATTCATACAAGGAAAGGACAGAGAGAGAAAGTACATCCATGCCCGAACTGGAATTCGAATCCAGAACTTCCCAATACGTAGTTAGGCACGCTGACCACTAGACAAAATGTGCGACAATACATAACCATCGTATTAGTATATAAATAAACCATTATTCAAAACAAAACGCTTAATACTGATTAAAAATAGTGATTTTTCTGTGTGCAGAAATGAATTTTCTATGAAGCATTGGCCAAATTAACAGGATAAATAGAAGAAGGAAACGACCTCATAGTGGGAACTTTTGTCAGGTGCTTTAATTCTTAATTGATACAGGAAATAAAATGCTTTGAAAACGTTTGATAGTAAAGCATCGAACACATCGCCCAAATTTTAATGTTCCTCATCTGACTTGTAATTAGACATCCTCCACAGAGACAGACAAACGCTTAGCTGACTTTATTTACTCTTAATGGTTCAGCTGGCTCTTAAATCACTGAAGTTAAAAAAAAAAAAGCCTTCAGGCCCTGATTGTGTACTAGTAAGACTTGAAATTTTGTATTCATGTGACAATTAAAAAGCATACATGATATTACTTTATCCATATGGAATAATGAAAAATTTCCATGAGAATGGACTTGTGGCATTTTATACCCTGTTTTTAAAAAGGAGATCAAAATTGTTGTTCCAGCAAGATTTAGTCTATTGAACACAATTTATAAAGTTTTTTCGGTTATTATTTTTAGCAGAATTTCTTGGCTAATAATATAGTTAGTGAATATCAATGTAGATTCAGGAAGGGGAAATCCATCTCTGAAAAAATCTTTTCAATTTGCGCCAGATTTTTGAAAAATCTAGAAATTTCGAAATTGAATTACAATGTCTATTGACTTTAAGATGGACAATGACTGTGTTGATCGTGACTTTCTAATTGTAGCTCTTGCTGTGCTTGGCATCCCTAATAAACTTTTAATGTTTATCAAAGCCGGTTCCTTTTGTAAAATTATTTGGCTATTTGACAGAGTTTTTTTAAATAAGGAATGGTGTGAGATAGGGACATGATCTTTGTCTGGCTGTTTTTAATCTTGCCTTGGATCTTTCGAAATTCAGGCATCAACACCAGAATTATCATATTTACCGAAACTTAGCAATTTTTTGCTTATGATGACGATATCGTGATCATCGCACGCACTAGGAATGATTTGGTAGAGGCTTGTTTTTTCCTTCAAAAATCAGCAGAAAAAAATCTATCTTCTTATTAATGAAGACAAGACTAAATGTATGCCAATTACTAAAGTTCCAGTGACTTTTAAATTTTTAGAGACTGGAAATTATAAATTTGAAATAGTTAATGATTTTTTATACTTAGGCTCAAATCACGATGCTCAAAACGATGTGAGCATTGTGATTTAAAGACGAATTTTGGAAGCCAATCGCTGCTTTCATGGCTTACGTAACTTTTTTAAATGTAAATTAATCAGAAGAAATGCTAAAATCACTTTATATAAAGTAATTATCATATCTGTGCTCATTTCTGGATCTGATACTTGGATGTTTATTAAATCCCATGCAGAACAGCTAGCTATCTTTGAGCGAAAAGTTTTGGGAAAAATCTTGGATGCTGAGAATGAAAATTAAGCCTGGAGACGTCGACATAATTTTGAACTTTACAAATTATTTGAGGATACAGATATCAAATTTATTAAGAATAGTCGCATGAAATTTGCGGGCTACATACGCAGTGAACACCTTATCATTAATTATAGAAATTTTCAACTAAAAACTAGAAAAGGGATGGACCCAAGTTGAGAAGGATGGTGTAGAGGGAGATTTTAAGATCCTAAAAGTAAATAATTGGAGATCATTTGCCAGAGAGAAATTGGTCGGAATGGAAGAAAGTTCTTGGAAATGCTCCTCGGGTGTTGTCGTATCAATAGAAGATGAATAGGCTATCGTCATTTCGCATTTCGTCTTGGCCTGAAATGCTTTTTTCTAAAATTATTTAAATTCGTATGAAATCATGCGGAAGCAAAAACGTATAAATTACACAGCAGATTTTTAAATTAAAAGCTATAGAGAAGTCAAATTAAAAAAATGGAGACAAACGTGTTAATGTAAGGTGAAAAACCAAGCAAGTGCAATATCAAAGAAAAAAATGTATCCACAGTTTAGTTTGAAAATAATCCCTTTCTTTCAGTTAATTATTAACAAAAAATATTAATTTAATGTCCAATGTTTTACAAGTTATCAAAAACTAAGAATCCTTACCACAAATTATCGATATCGTGCTTTCATCTCAGTATCGTATTTTGCGATGAGGTTAATGCAAATGTGATCCAATCAGTTGCTTTACATTATAAATGTTTCTTTCTGTACAATTTATTATATTTTTACTCATATAGTGTATTTTTTTATTTTAAGTTACATCACATTATTAGCCGTCTATATTTTCAGCTGTTCCACGAAAAAATTGCCGCTGATAATACGTCACTATTACAGGAAAATACGGTAATTGGAAGCTGGCATGATAAAGATTCATCTGCTGGGGCTAAATTTTCTTAAACCAAACTCAGTGACACGATAGCCTCCATGGAGCTAAAGCCTAGGATGCATATATCTGTTTTCTAGACTAGAGTGTTGGGGGGGAGGCGAAGCATATGTCTTGGTTAAGTGATCAGCCAAACGAGAAACAGCCAGTGTTTAGTTCTTAAATATTCTTGGTACTCAGATTTATCGACCCACTTAAATGTTGAGTAGACCTTGACGAGCTCTAGAAAATCGAGCCTTGGACTTGAAATTTTTATAATCTCAATAAAAAACTTCATATCTTCATTTCAATTGAAAAATATTCTTCTTATCGTTACTTTTACTTAGAATTTTATGATCTGAAACAATTAACTTCCTTTCGTACTTTCAGTTATATGATAACATTCTAAAAGAACTTAATTTTACGATTTTCCTAAAACAACTGTTTTTAAACAAGCAATACAAAAGGATTATAAAATTGTACTTTTATTTTTTCGAGAAGCAAGCAACAATGTTATCGTTCCATGTTTCATGAATCACTCGAGAATATTAATATTTACGCATTCTAAAATAACTATTAGATTGACAATTCTCTGTCTCTCTCTCTCTCTCTCTCTCTTTTTTTTTTTAAATCAATTTCTGTGTGTTGTAGTTTTTCCTCTTTATAAATATTCATAAATCACAAAGCGATTATAAGTTATTTACACTTTAAATCATATCAGAGTAACTCCATACCTATAGATGAAAACAAATAGAAATACTGAGAGAAGATTTTTAAATTTGTTAGACTGTTCTGTTATATTTTTATTGAAAATTCTTATAAGAAAAAATTACCGATGCAGCAGAATAAACTAGCTGCATAGTTTTATAAGAATGTAATGAATGATTTTTCTTTAATAAACATAAAATTTTAAATATTTTAGTTAACTAACTTGTAACAATATAAACCACTAAAACACAGTTTTCAGCTATGAAATCCTTTACAATTAATTATTTGAGAAACAGTACATCTAAAATGCTTTTAAATGGACCCTGTATGAAATGAATATGTAAATAAAGTCTGAAGTCTTCAGCATCTTGCAAAAACAATGAATAATTGTTACGCAAAAATGAATATGAATTGAATTTTCCTTTATTTACATTCTCACCTTTTTATTTATTAAAATTCTGACTGTTAATATATGTGTTCCAGTTATATAACGATGTGGCATCATTTTTTTTATCGATCTTAGATACCATTGATTCACACAAGAAAATATAATTTTTTTAAGTATATTATACAATATTATATTTTTAAATAATTTATAATTTTGCAATTTTCATGATTTAATGTAAATTATATCTATGCTTGAATAGCTTAAAATAAAAGAGATAAGATTGGTATAATACATTCTTCAATCTTTACCATTAAGTGTGCTTCATTTTTTATTTCGAAAAGTTTTAGTGAACTTTTGAAAGAGTGTCTTTTGGAAACATACCTTTCTACAAAATTATTCTCGATAACAGCAAAAAATAACTGTTTATGGAATATAAGATTTCTCATAACTTAAGAATAATTTTTATACCTAAAGAGAATTAAAGATCGAACTTTATTGGAACTAGGTAATTTAATTCTTGATAAATTCTTGTAAGGAATATTTGGTATTTTACTATTGCTGAAAATCAATATATGTGTTTTTAAATTCAAAAATGGAAAATAATAACAGATAATTTTTGTTTGACCTACGGGTAATTAAAAAATGTGTAATTCTATCCATTAATCACCAGTTTTGTGTGCATTAAGATTTAGTTTTAAGAGAATAAAATATGATATTGTATTTATATGAACTTTAATACATTTAGGTGCTTAAAGTGAACATTTATATGAAAAATATAATTAAATTATATGAAAAATATTTTGAAAATGTTCTTACAATTAAAACAGATTTACAAATCTGCCTTATACATCACACGGTAAAACGTCCTTTAATATAAAATCGGAATAATTTATTGCAAATCATTTTTTCTTTGTCAAAATATGTTCACTAAGAGTACCATAATAATTTTAATTAGGTTTTTAGTTGAAAGTAGAAATAACGCAAAAGAAAGGGAAATTACATAAAATACAAGATAATTTTATTTTCTTCAATGCAGAAATTATTAAAGATATCATATTTGTTGATCCATATTATAGAAATATTCAGGAATATAAAAATAATCCCAGGATTAAAAAAGACACTTGAAAGTTTAAACAAATATTCTATTTTTTATGGACAAAATTGTTCTTTCTCCTCACATGGAGCACAATGAATATTGGGCGCAAAAACTCCGAATGTATAAGAAGGAGCAGTTTAACTTTCTCAAGTTTAGCTATTATATTTTAAGTACTTCATTTTATGAAAGAATAGAAAAATGTACTTTTTTTGTTCTTCCATAAACTATATTTTTCTATTCTTATATAAACAAAATTCTATTTCATTTGTGTAAGAAATATTTGAATAATTGAATTATTTATCTAATTTTATTGTTCAAGATATTTATCTTGGACTATTTCCTTAGTTTCATCTTTAGAAGATTAGCTCTGATGTAATCTATGTACTGTTATACACTCTGCTGGTCACCGTAAATGCAACATTCTGAAGGAAGCATGCAAATAACATGAAATTTACAGCATGCATTAGCGGAGGTCAGTTGGTTGGTTGGATTTTATGGCGCAAGGTCCAAAAAGGATAAGCTGCGCCTAGCGGAGGGGAGATATGCAAATGATTAAAATTATAGCTCAGACGCACATCATGCTTGCCTGTGGCGCCACTTCAAAGCGCTATTTAAGGCTTGGAGATTTCGACGATTTCAAGTTTAGCAATTGTGTTTTTCTTATGGTTTTTTCCAAAAAAAAAAAAAAAAAAAAAAAAAAAAAAAAAAAAAAAAAAAAAAAACATCAATTATGCCTCATAGGAAACAGCGATAACTTTTTGATCAGGTATCCGAGTTCGACAGAAGAAAGATAGTGGCCTACCGAGATTATAGATTATCTTTTAGGGAAATCGGTAGTTGTGTTGAACGAAACCAAACAGCTGTAATGCGGAAATGTGATCGTTGGATTCAGGAGGGTGCGACGGACCAACGTATTCGATCGCATCCACCTCAGTGCACCACTTCACGTGAAGATAGAAAAATTGTGGGCATGGCAGTGATGGATTGCTCAACTAAATCACGAACCATAGCACAGCTCATTCAGTTTGTAACGCATCATCTAGTGTATGATTGTATCATTCTGTCTGTGCAAACCGTTTACTGCAGAGTGATCTGTCCGCAAGAATTCTATTGCTTCCTCTACCCTTTTCACAGAACTACAGACATTTCCGCCATCAGTGGTGCAATGAAAGAAGGATGTAGACGGCAGAATGGAAAGAAAATGTCTTAAATGACGAGTCACACTTCTGTCTGCAATATCACGATGGTCGCATTCAAGTCTGGAGACACCATGGAGAGATGATACTGAACAGCTGCGTTATGCACCACCACACTGATCCTGCACTGGTATTATGGAATGGGGCAGTATTTAAAATCACTCTTCTAGTACGCATTGCCTGTACTTTTAACAGCCAGCGCTACATACCCGAGGTGTAGGAGTCAGTTGTCCTTTCTTATCTTCAGAGCTTACCCACAAAAATATTTCTAGAGGATAATGCGCGACCACACGTGGCACGTATTGTCCAAGGGTTATTCGTTAATCTCCAGATTGAAATGTTTCCTTGGCTGGATCACTCTTTAGATCTTTCGCAAATAGAAAACCTGTAGTCCACTCTTGTTCGAAGATTGACTCAGATTATATCTCCAGCTGCCACACCAGATTAATTTTGAATACGTGTGGAAGCTGAGTGGTCTGTTGTGCCTCAAGAACACATCCAAGGTCTCTTTGAACCAATGACATACATGATCTCCAACAATTGCGGTTACTTTGGCTACTGATTTTGGCAGGAATCACACTTCTCAGAAGTTTATAAATTTAATCTTATGATACTTGGTCAACATGTTATCTACAAAATAAATTTTGTTGATGATATCTCTTGATTTTCTTGGTGTTGCAATTTGGGTAGCCAACAGTGTATAATACTGGTTCATAATACACTTATACTTACTTTTTCGATTTGAGTTAATGATGTCTTCAATGAAATATAACACTAAAATAGACTCTATTTTATTTTATAAAATACTAGTTATTTCAAATGAACTTCTATTTCGTCTTCTTATTCGGAATCTCCAACTTTCTGCTTATTCGGAAATGAAAATCAAGACATCTCTGCTAAAACATTTTATATCAAACTCCCAATTCCGACTATTCTAATTCAGTTTGTAGTAAACAGCTAATTAGGCTACTGCTAAATTTTTTCAAATCACACTGAAGAGTTTTTTTAATTTTCATTTTAATAATTCAGAATTTTTAAACAAATTCAATCTTATGGAATTTTGAAAATTGAATCATTAATTTCAATAACAAAATTTATCTTTCTAATTTGGCAACAGATCATCTTACCGTCTGTTAAAGTGAAGCGATTTTATTAGTTTGTTTGTGTGTCAGTTTCGCTTCTCCACTGTTTATAGTTTAGTGTTGTTTAGATAGTAAACATGTATCGATTAAATTGCGCATACAGTTCATGGATATTGTAGGATTTAATTTTTTTGGTTTATTTTCTATTGTTTCCATTTATTGTTTTTGAAAACTTCTTTATTTTGAAGTTCACTGTACAATTAATTCTCGGTGAAAAATTGAGGCAGCAGTGAGATGAATGCAAATATGAATATTTGGAAAGAAAATCTGGTGATGAATCCTGTAAAACATTTTAAATGCATAGGAAAAATTATCCGCAAAATTTTTCCAATATAAGTGCTCCAAAAATAAGAGTGAAATTATTTGGATATTTAATACATATTTGGATATTTATATTATCAAGTTTTATGAATTAATTCTCATAGACATCAAGCATGGAAAGTGGGGTGGAAAAAGAATTCAGTGCATTAGGAGGCTTATTTCAGCTGATAATATCAGATTTAAAGGTATGATACCCAATTTCTAATAAAATATTCTTTCTTTACTTGAGATTATGCAATTTAGTTTGTATTTCAAATGAATGAACTTTTATAAATTGATATCTTATAGTTTCATTTTTATTTTAATAGAATAGTGCACCAATATGGGATGACTTTCTTTTCAAAGCGATCAAGTTTCAGGGACAACTTAAGTAAGTAATGCTAAAAATTTTTAACTGTTGATTTGTGACTGTTTTTATAAGAACATTTTCATCTTAAAGTTTGCATGTTATGCTGTTGAGTTTAGTGCTTAGTTATCCAGTTTTGCCTCTAAAGCATGTATAATTATAAAATATAATATGCCAAAACAATGAGTTCATGTTAAAAGCTGTACAATACATATCTTAGTTAGGTGTGAAAACATTATGGATAGACCTGGGAGAAATTTTGGATCAAAAGTAATCTGATTTGCTAAAAATATTTCTTTCTAAAAGGAATCACAAAACATCGCTGAAAATATATTATATTATTAAAATTTTAACATTATATAAACTATATATACAAACAAACTTTAATTTTTTTTCTCTTAAAATTAATTTTGATTAAGAATAAATTAAGAATTAAAAATAGATTAAGAAACAAAAGATTAATTTTGATTTTTTTTGGTTTTTAATCTGTTTTCATTAAATATATAATAAGATATACATTTTAAATAATAATGCCAAAGAAAATGTTAACTCAAATTTATATTAATATTTTTTAAATTAAAATATTATGATCCCTTTGAAAACTTAAGCTGATTTTCTTTCATAAATGTTTAAATTTAATTGCTTAATTACATTAAATTTACAATGTTGATATTAAATTTTATTGTATTAATATTTACTTTAACTAATTGTGTTAAGTTATTAAATTTCTTTTCGTAATAAGCTATAAACAAGCTTTGAAAACTAGCCTTGCTCCTATAGAAAATTTGGAACAGAACAAGCATTATTGAAATATGTTTGTGATCCAGATAAAATTGCTTAAAGCATTTCTAATTTGAGATTATTAATGTATCATTTTTGGATTAATGGAAGAGAGATTTTATAAAATTACTATTTAAGATTATGTTTGTAAATTATATATATGTTATATTTAGATTTAGTGACAATGTATATCAAAAAATAAACTTTTAGTTACATTTTGTCCGTGAACCCTAAAATGCTGTGCCATCAAATGTATTGTGTGCATTTGATTACTGTTCAGATATTTATATGAATATATCTATATACATTAGAAATGTTTGTGACTTCCATGTTCTAGTACTCTTTTATGTTATAGGTTTTCCGTGGTGTACTTAACTGGATTTAAAAGTTTTCTAACAAGATTTTTAGTTTTATTTTGAGCATCATTACTATTATTCTGCGTATTATTTTATTAATAAAGATAAAAACAATTAAATTGAAAATAGGATTTTAATATCTAAAACTTGTTTTTCGATACATAAGAGAAAAAGAATTGAAAATTCAGATAGCTTGATACTTTTACACTGACATGAGCCTCTTACTATTAAATATAGCTTTTTGCCTTAAATCTATTTAAACATAAGAAGAATAATTGTAATGATTTTTATTAGATGATTATGAAAAGAAAAAAATAGTTGATTCAACTTTAATCTGAGTCAGTTGTAAAGAATAATATTAATTTTTAATAAAAATGAATGATGGAATAGCTATTCTAAGATTTTTATCATAAGACAATAAAGTGTTGAAATATTTTGTGTAATTTTAATTTGTGTTTACTACATTGGATAAATTTACTGTTTCTATGGATGAAAACAATGCTGAGACTGTTATTTGTTTCGAAAAAATAAATTTAGCTTTTTTTCTAAGATATCAGTGTGGAAATGAGTTTGCTTTGGGGTTGTAAGTCAAAAACAAAATAATGCCTTATACATGGAGCCTATTATGGTACATTTATACATGCACAGTATGATTAAGAAAAGTTTATTATGTAACTGATATCAAAATCAATATAATTATCAAATATAGTTCAGAATTGTCATTGATACCTTATTAGCAGAATTCACCCATAATTTAAATGAAAAGTTTGAAACAAACATTTTACGTTTTTTAGTGTAAGAGATGCTTAAAAAAGCCATAAATCACCCATAGATTTGCAACAGTTTATATGAGTTATATATACTTCCAGGTGAGATATTAAAAATTATATAATGTATTTATAATAAATGATTTCAGATAAAAAAAAATACAAAACCATACTTTTATGAAACTCCCATTATATTGCCAATATTTATAGAGACATGTGTTGCTCTTTGAGGCTCATTATGTGTTTAATTTTTAAATTGGTTAATTAAAAATTTTTTTTTCTTATATTTTTACTATGGTGTTTTATATTTTAACAATTTTTATATTTTTATTAGTGAATTATTCAACGATTAAAATTTCAAATTACTTATTTTTAATTAATATTTGAAAATTCAACATTTCTAATTTTTTTCAAAAAATTATATTTTAGAAAAGAATTCATTTTCCAATCAATAAAATATTTCATTATACATTGATATATTTTGGATGAATGAAAACTTTTATAATATGTTAAAAATTTATCAATAAATTTTGATAAACATAATATTTTTATAAAAATATCTAGAATTTTCAAACATATGAGAAAAAGACATGAAAGTTGTCATTTTGTTTAAGTGAATTGTGCAGAAACTAAAAAAATGATATGAATTATGCATTAGTATTCATTCTTATCTGTTGCTAAAATGATGATGCTAAAAGTAACAGTATAATATTTGGATTTAATTTTTTCCAACAGTTTATTTTAATAAAGAATTGCTATGTTTGCTATTAAGTTTTTTTGTAATCGAAAAGCATATAAATCTTTAAAATGCAAGTTTAAAAGTTTATTCATATTAATTGATTTAAAAATCCCTAGAAAATCTTTTTCTTTTCTTTTTTTAATAAATTAATATTTTCTTTTAATTTTGCATCACTTATAATATTGCAATACAAGCAAATGATAACAAAATAAATATTTTCTTTGATTTTGGTTATGCCGTATTTTAAGCTTGTACTATTAGTCATATCAATTCCTATTTCATTCTAGTTTATAAAAAAAATTATTGCTCTTTTATGAAATTTCATTTCTAACAAATAAGAATTTTAATTTACAAACATTTAAAATTTTCTAAATGTATATATATATATATAAATATTTATTATTATCAATGCAGAAAAACAAACTCACAAAGAAAAATAATAAAGTAACTTTTAAAAATAAATGTTAGATTATATGTAATATTATAAAGTGAAATTTACATAGCAGGAAGATACTGTTATATGTAAATTATTAGTTTTCAATGCATTTAGTTTTTTTTAGTAACACCTACATTTTAAATGAAAAAACTATGCAGCAAGGTTCTCATACACAAATTTCATTTGAATATTGTTGCTTTGTGAAAAGTTATAATACCTCATATCAGAAAAAAATGCTTACTAGTTTGTTTTTGACTTTGATAAAAAATCCAACTGTAGCTTACAGGAACTGTTATTTATTGTATCACAAAATTGTTGTTTGAATCAGTTTACATCTTAGGACTGTTTGCATAATATGGAATTGATGCATTGAAGATGGTTGTTGGCTATTGAGATTTAGCTAGGGAGAATGCCTTGCTGAATCTCAACAGGCCACAGTATTAATTAATTTACCAGCAGAGAAAACTAACTTGTTAACTTCATGGACTTAATAAACCTTATAACTACATCATTTGTTTTAATCAAGAAATTGAAACATTTACAAAATAATTATCTTCACGAACAATTCAACAACATTTACACAGTGTGCTTTATGTACTTCCCAATATATGCTTGATTAAATGATCAATCATATAAGTGCTATTGCTGCTGCTAAAGGTGGTTGTTTTAAATATGGTTTTCTCGATTTTCACATAGTTTATTAAAGCTATACATATGAAATTTCAAGATGGTTAAAGTAATTTTCAGCATCAGGTCACTTCTGTTGACAGGTTTTCTAAAGATTAAATGTTCTTCAAACCACTCATGGAACAAATGCAATAACAATATTTATTATATGAATGATGGAGCTATAAATATTGCTTATAGTCCCAATCTCATTTATGGCATGAAAACAACGTCTATATGATTTCTTTTTTGGTCACATTTTTGGATCGTACGAATTGGGTGGTTGTTACGTCGATTTTCTGTGTGTTTCTATTCTACAAACTCACAATGTTTTTGAATAGGAAGATGCATTGTTATGATGAATTGTATCCCCTAACATTCATTAATGTATCGATTAATGGTAACTCTTCTGTTTCTCCAGCTGAGAACTTTGATGAATCCTTACTTTTGAAGAAAACTTAATGCATAAATTTTCATGGTGCATTGTCTTTTCATAATAGTAGGTGTGAGTTCTGTATCATTTGATAGGTACAACAATTAGCATTGATTGGCAATTTCCCTTAGGCAAACACTTTATACAGAATTACAGTTGATGAGCCACCCTCTGAATTTCTGTGAATCATCTGAATACTGTACACGAAATGAACTTTCATTTTAAAATAATAAATGTAGATGTTGACCTTACTCTTGATTTTATCTCACTTTAAAATCTTAGAAATTCATCCCAAAATAAATCTTCTAGTGACAACTCTATTTTTTTCCTTTCTTACATTTATTTTACACCAAACACTATTTGCAGTTGACCAATTAATCATCTTTCAAAGATCGTCTTAGGAGAAAATTGTTTGTATTTCCAAACCTAACAGTTAATTTGTCTCTTCTTTTATAACGAAATTCGGAAATTTCATATATATCATTTGCTTAACATTTTGTGCTTTTCATACGTTAGTAATATGATTCTTATATCTAAACACATTAATGTCCAATTGCTACCTTCAATAAATCTTTATTATTATAACATAATTACGGATTCAAATTGATAGGTTCAGTAAAATGAATTGAACTTTTTACAATTCCGCACACTTTCATAAATTAGCACATTCTTTGTCACGTATGATTAATTTATGCAATCGAAAACATTATTGACTTACTGAAAAAGAGATAAAAACGGTTTAAAGTGAAAAGGGAAATGACAAATCGGGAATCACTAAATTCATTTATGTATAAATTAATACATGTTCTTTTCCAGAAAATGTAATGCTTATGATTGAGTTTACTAAATGTTTTAGCACTTCCTCTTTTAAAAAGAAATAAAATATTCTGCAAATTGTGCAAATCTATACATGTTTGGGCAAAATCGAACACAATTTTATCTTTGAATTTCCATCAATTTACAGGAATAATTTAAATTATATAACGAGACCTCATAGATAAAATAAAAAGAATCTTAAACAGTTCCTCTTTATCTTGATGAATATAAATAATATTCTAAATTTATGTTCTTTGTCATTTAGAAGGATTAAAACTTAAAGAAATTGCTCTGATAGCTGCATTACATAGAACAAAGAATATATTTCTAAACTTTGATCCCAAGAAAACATAATCAGTGATTATAGTATGTCACATAAATAGATTTAACACAATTCTTTCAATTGACTCTAGTGAGGGACGTTTTGTTTTTCAGAAAAGCAAATGCATTTCGGCAACTTAAAAAATTTACAGTAATTTAAGTGTAGAATTTATTTTCGATCTCTTATTTTTAAATGCTTAAACTGAAAATTTTTGTGTATCCACAAAATATTAAATAAGAATTTTCCGCCGCCAATGGTTTAAAAAAGAAAAGTAAACTATAGTATTTAATAAAACTCTTATATAATTTGTACTTACTTTTAAAAGAAAATTCACTGAAAGAAAAAAAAATCAACTTTATTCTTTGAGTAATTTGCCCTCTTTGAATACAGGATGATTATTTTCTTATATTGATTTCTATATATGATGCAAATTGTATTAGGAATTGACCACATCTTGAATTTTAGGAACGTCAACGTCTTAGAACGTATTTTAAACAGATATCGATAACCTTTTGAATAAGTCATATTCCTTGTTCATACTTTCAGTAACCTTGTCTGTGGTTAAAATTATGGCTGTTTGGTGGATTTAGAGATTTCATGTCGGTAAATCAGCGAATAAAAACCTAAAGCAATAATATTTTCACCTAAAGCAGTGATCTTTAGAGCAAATATGAAGTTTATAGCAATTATGAATTTATTACCTATTTTGTTAGAGCAATTCAATATTTGAGAATTGATTATGATAATTGCTATTTCAAGTATTGAGAATGTCTTCTGACAGTTATGATATTGAAAATTGTATAAGTATTCACCCTTTGTAGAAAATCAAAAATGTTGCTTCAGTTAGACTGATAATAATTTTATTTACCGTAGCGTCATGGGACGACGAATCTTCCTTTTTCAAACTGCTATTCTTAAGTTTGCCTTACATGGCTCATTGTTTTCGTGTAATCATGTTTTAGGTATTCTTTCTTTGGTGAAAAGGATACTAGAATGCCTCTAAAACAATAGCTATGATTTTTCATTCGATATCCTTTCTGTAATTCGTTTAAAATATCCAAACATCACTTTTGGGTAACAATAATTTGTTTGAAATTTGTATCTAGGAAAAATGCCACTACTTAAAGACCAGTTTATTATCTATTTACAACCATATCGTCTAAAATTAAATACACTGGGAATTTATTTCTTCACGAATAGCATTAAACATTTAAAATCGAATGAATTGTATTGAAACTAGTTCTTATGTGAATAGTTGCCAATGCAGCTCAAATAGGGTATGTCGTGCCCAACTCCTGTCAAAATTCAAAATTACAAGTTTTTTATGTTCAAAAGGATCAAATGTAGTAATAATGTATAAAAATTCCTCTGAATAATGTGTGGTTTTTCTTAATGCGCTTTTATGGCTGTGAAAATATATTTTTATATTTGAATGAACAATGATTTTGTTTCAAACTAAAACAACTGTGGGCTTTTTAATTTTTCATTGAAAGTTCAAAATGGAATTGTTAATTGATTCAAAATTTATTGAAAACTGAAAAATTACTCAGCTTGGTGTAATTGTGTGATTTATTTTGCTAAATGTTCTTTTTTTAAATGACTTTTATCCCTTTAAATTTTCGTTGTGGTAATTATGGTAAAGGTTATTACACAGTGAATTATTCTATTCATACCTAACACAGGTAGGTAATTTTTCTAGTTTAGCAATCTCCTTTGTTTCATTTGTCGAAATCGTAATATTACCAGTCATTTACACTAATGACAATTTTTTCCCAATTAATTTTCTGCAAAATTCAGTCTAGTTTTAAATTTTCAGCCTGATTTAGATGCATTGAAAATAATGTTATCAGTGTTTTCGGTTAAAGTTTTACCTCTTCGTTTTATTCGAAGTTTAGCCTTAGAGCTACCATTATGCATTTTTTGAGTTCTTTGTTGGTAATTGAAATTATACCTAAGTCGTGCAAGTATTTCCGCAAAGCTAAACCTTGGCATCTACACAATTTAATTGCATCTAATGAAGGGACTATATAATTGTTTTGCTTCGCTCAATTTAGGCTTTTTTTTATTCATTTAAAGCATTTTTTACATTAGACATTTGTCATTATCATGGCATTCCTTTGTTTTATTTCTTTATTTAATATTTGCTTTTTTGTGTGGGAATTATACGCATGGAGCTCTATAAAGCATTTTCTGAATTTCTTAGAAACTATTACTTAGTATTGAAATTTTTAATATTTCTAGAGTATTCATTTGTAAATGTAACACAATATTTAAAAAGAAATATAATTTTTTTTTCTTTTCAGTATGTCTCAAATACAAACATCGAGGAAACCATTGAGTCAGGAAGAATAATTTATTTTTCAATATATCTTTGAAAAGCAGAAAATAAATCGGGTATCCAGAAAAAGCTGTAGCTTTATTTTTCTATTTATTACATGTTTTGAATAGTTTGATGCTTTTTGCAGCATAATACTGTTAAATTCATTTATCGTGGTTTTGGCTATTCTTGAACGCTTTATTTTAGGAGCGTTTTTTAATGGTATGATCACCAACAAACCTAGGTTGCAAAAATAGAGGTACAAATTTTAAGCTAGTTCGAGTTCTGTTTACAACATTATGATTGTTGTAAAGTAAACACCAGCAAGATTCCCTGTACCTAACCCAGGAAGGGTTTTACCAGTTGATTATGACAGTTGTTTTCAACAACATAGTCGCACACTTGTTTGGCTTATTGTGTAGAATGCATATTACTAGCTTGCTTTTCATATCATCATATTGACACATCACTAATCACTTGGAGTATCAGATGTCATTCTTTATTAGGCCTGAGTATGAATTGTCATTATATATACAGATTGTTCGCAATGACAGCAATTTAAATAGTTTTTACACTTCGGTTGGACCCGTGGCTCTACCTTCTATTCGACCCCTCCGAAGCGCTACGTTTTGGCAGTATAATAAACGACTGCATGATGCTGATAATACAAAAAATGTTTAGCTGATGCATATCTAATACGTTTTCCAGATTTCTCACTCGTCATCTTACGCTAGTCACTATGTTCGATGAACTGCGGCCTCGTGTTGAAGCTGAGTAGACAATTCTGTTGATGCTATACAAATTATTTATTAAATAAACATGTATACGTTTCCAATCTCTGACATAGTACTCAAAAGTATAATTGTCGTTATTGCTTCTTAGATTGTTCTGTTATATTAATTATCAGGATCTATGTGTGTGTGTGTGCTTCTTGAAAGTTTAATTACATTATATATATATATATACCTATGATCTCTGTTTTGGTACATTGTTGAAATTATTTTAATGACAGTCTAAATAATTTACAGTCTAATAAATTTTAATCTTTAACTATATAAGACAAGAAGTATGCTACTAAATTTTCAAATAAATATTTTGATCTAATTCAAAATTGATTATAATTGGCATTTATCACTTTATGTGTATTATCTGCTTCCAAAATAATGGTAACAATTTTAAATAAAAGGTACATGTTTGAATAGCTTCTTAAGTATTAAAATATGTTAATAGCTACTAATTTTTTTTATTTTTAATAATATATAGTGTGGTATATATTTTAATTTTAAATAGTAATAGTATAAGTATATATGGTAGAATATTCCTTAACTGAAGTTCTGCAAGTCTTGAATTTTTCTCCCAAAGTATAAAATGTCGAATTTCTCTGATTTGATTTTCAAAAGGTCATATTGTTGAATAAATTGTCTAATCTCATCTAGCTGAATTAAAAGTGACCGAAACATCCTAGCTTTTAGGCATTTCTAAGAATACAGTATCAACAGAGTGTGGCAAGACCCACTCTACAAAGCAAAATAGTGGATGGAAAGAAAATATCAGTAAAGGAGACGGACGGGTTTTGAAGCGGATTGAATTGTTTAAAAACTAACAACTGCAACAAAAATTACATTGTATCTCAATCGGCATTTGAATCCATCAGTTTCAATGATTATAATTCGAATGCCCCTTCATAAGCCGGATATTTGCGGTAGAGTTGCAGTTTCCAAGCCAAACGACACAGCTGTTAATACCAAACGTCGTCTATAGTGGTGTCACACTCACAAAACATCTTTCACAATTCCTTACAACTCAAATGTACGTTTGAAGAACATTTGCTCAAGTTTATGATCTCTTTTCATTTGTCAAGCATTGAGGTGGATCTAGCCTGATGTGGGCAGCCCTGTCGTGATTTTCTGCTAGATCAATCATAACCCTGAAAGGAAGGATCACTGGGGTTGGTTTTTATGGTGCAAGGTGGATCACTGGGGAAGAGTTTAGGAAATTAAGCTGACGTGGTCCATCCATCCATCTATACACCCCTCATACACGCTGGCACACGCGTGCCTAATCGTCAAGTTTCTATATTTTTATTTCTCATTTCCATTTAATACTAAACTAAAATTTATGGTTTAGTATTAAATGGAAACGAGAAATAAAAGTATAGAAACTGCAGTTTGACATATTGCTAATTTACTCAATCACAAACATATCCGAAGTGGTATAGATTTTATTTTTATAATACTTATTTTTCTAGATTGCTTTTTAGAAACATTTCTTATCGTATTTATTGGAAAATTATGTAAATATATGAAAGATAATGTTCTAGTGTAAATAATAAAATATACTATATTAGACATAATAAATAAAATAAATCGTTGCTACATGTTCTTTTATGTCTTTTAATAAATGTGTGAAGGAAATGAAGATTTTAAAAATAAAATATTTTAGTTAAATACTTCAAATAAATAATTTTTTTATCCTATTTACTGTAAGAATTTTTTAATTAAAATATTGGAATTTCTTTTTTTTTTTAAGTTTTCAAATTTTTATTTCATTGATATGTAATTTAAATGTTTCCTTAGTATCTTTAAAAAAGCCATGTGTTTACTGTTTAATTTTATGTAGTTTGAAAATTGAAAATCTAAATTTTGTTATGGGCTTATTTTCTTAAGAAAAAAGTTTATTTTTGAAACAAAAAATGTTTTCATATTTCCTCATCCTTAAAATAATATTTGCAAGTTAAAAAATGCGAATGGCTAAAGAATTCATCAATAGAATTCCTTTTCACAATATATAGGCACGAAAAATATGTTCAGCAAATAATTGGGAATCGCTGGTTTATATAAATGGTTAGTTGATTTGGTGAAAGAAAGATTTATATTAATCAAGAGTTCATGTTAGTGTTATCGCGCACACACAGAGCCTACAGTGCTCATTTGCTTTGAGATAACGAAAAACATATGAGAAAATATTCAAGCAAAAGAATTCATTTGATGATAAAGAAAAATGAAATTGTTTTTACCATCTTGCAAACTTCTGTGCCTATATTACTAATTTTGTTCATTTGGTAATTGCAATCATGCATATTTTTCTTCCAAATTAGTTTTCTAACATTTTAATTAGGTTTTTCACCTGTGCAACTTTATTATATATTTTTAATTGTTAAAAGTAATTATTCTTGTATTCCTTAGGTCCACGATACTTGCTTCAACATCATTTCTGGATGCTTTCCAAAAAATTGCTGATATGGCAACAAATACAAGAGGTAAAAAAATTTTTTTTTAGTACTTTCATTTGTCATGTATAAGAAAACTTATTTTTTGATTTTAAATATTTATGGTATAATAAATTAAAAATAATATAAACAAAAAGTTTTAAAATTGTTTTTCTTTTGGTCTGAAAATTTTATACATATTAAATAATTTTTTATTGTACTTAAATATTCTCTTTTAATATTTATAAAAAGTATATATATAATTATTAATAAATTTTATGCCTGAGTATTCTTTTTATTTTCTATAGTAGAAATTAAAAGTACAAAAAATGTATGAATTAATATCACAGTGTAATATTTTTCGAGTGTACGTGTGCGTTACAAAAATTAAAAGAATTAAACTTAATTTAAGGGAACTTATCTAACAATGTAATAGTAAAATAGTTTTAGGGGTAGAAATTGTATATTTATTAAATTAGTTTCCTAAACAATAGGAAAAAGAATACGTTTATTTATATTTCTAGATAGCAAATTATCATTGAAAAATGTAAAATATCCATTTGTTACTATAAATTTTAAAATATATTTTAGAAAAATAAAAATGCATATGAGAGTTGAGAATATAATACGATTTTATTCTTCAAATTATTCTGCATCATCTACTATTTTTCCCCAATGAGGTCAGATAGCTGATGAATGCCAGCAAAATAGAGCAATTTTCTGAAACTAAGAAGTCATCAATTCAATTTTGAACTTCATCAGTTGTCTAATGATATACAGAAAACAAGGCATTGTGCATCGTCTGAAATAAATTATCAGCTGGGGCTATGCCTGGCATTTACACTGGATGATTTAAAATGTTCCCTTCCAACAATTATTAATATGTTTGATTAGTTTTGTAGCAGAGGCTTTTTACAGAGTGAAAATCTTAAGCAGTAAATAAACGTTTTCGACTGATTTCTTGGTTCGGTTATAACTATTGTTGTTCATAGCATTTAGTAGTTACATTTGTACCCGTCCTCAGCAATTCCTAACAGAACACGCCGTTTATATCGCAAAAAATATATTTGAGAGCTTTTCTGCTATAAATATAACTTTTTTTTTTTTTTTTTTTGTTTAATACTCTTTTTGCGACTGAGCTGCATCGAGCAGAATTTACAAATCATCATGCCTGCCTTTCAGTGTGATGCTGCTACATTCTCGAACGCTAACATCGAAATCATCATTAAAAAGACAAAACTAAGATTTGCGATTGTTGTTCGGAATGATTTCTTATTCAAGAGAACAGATTGACATGCTTTTACTGAAATTTTTCTTTGGTGGAATTCTTTACGAATACAGTAATATATAAATGACATATTGTAGGACTTCTATAACCTTCGAAATTTCAGCTTTACTTTTACTTTTCCAGTTTATATGCATATTTGATAATCTTGAACAAGTATCTATAATATTACTAAAACGAAGTATCTGTCTGGTGTGTTTCTTCCCAGTAAATGGTATATAATAGCTTTACAACTTCTTACAACACTTTAATTTTGACTTTTGGCTGCTTTCTAATATAGAATTATTCAAAAATATCATTTAACTTCAAATGCTTTCTTTTTATGTCGTCGTTATTACCTATTCAATTTAGGAATAAAATATAAGGTTGACCCTGACCAAAATCCGATTTTTTTAAATTTTGAAATTATTTTAAATTCTAAGAATTTCTTAAGCTTCATAAAAGAAATTATACATGAAAATAGAGAACTATCCGATATTTTCCCAGCTAAAATGTTGCATCTTTCAGGGCACAATAAACATTTTTATCTAGAATTAAGTTCCTTCTACATATTTTACAGCTTTACACTATTGAGGACTCTTAAAGCAGCTATGAAGTGTTCTGTTTAAGCATGTTGAGTGTTTTCGTGGCTTTTGAACAAAGTCTTTGAAGCAATACTATATAAAGAAATCACTTGCCACGAACCCCGAAATCTCGATGGCAGATATAATGAGAGCTACCCACACATTTATTCAAGGTTATAAAAAACTTCTATTTTGAAAAACAGCAAACATCATTAGACCGAAATACTTGCGTCATAGGATTTCGTTTTATGAAAATTTTGTATATAGAACATTAGTATCCAAAGCGCTTACTTAAGTTAGGAATGCATAAATATATTATACTACATGGATTATAGGAATTGTTGACTGTGTAAAATCAGAAAGAAAAATAGAACAAACTTGATTAAATATTAGATTTTGTTACGTTGTGTAAATAATCGACATACTGCATGATTGTTTAGAAAACATTTTTAAAATCCTGTCTTTTATTCTAACTTATTGTATAATTCGATAAAGTTTGCGACTCTGAAGAAGAAAAAATTGATTTTAAATTTATCTTATTTATTAAAAACAATATTGTGTTTAGTAAATTTCATTTCAAATTATGTTTAGTTTAAACTATTTTTATAACTTTCATTATTACTTTGCTTTTGCATGTATAGTAGAGATGACTGTAACGTTACAAATTCAAAGCGACCTCTGAAATTGAGGTTGCTATTGAAAATGCTATTATTATTTTATTTTTCCTGTGAGATGTACGTAATGAAAGAAGTTGTGAATTTTTGACGATGATGATGTTGAAGGTATTAAAGGAAAATCATTAGTCTAATCTTACAAATTAATTAATCTTGAGTAAGAGAGGCCTGTTTAGTTTCATATAAAACTTTCATTTGAATGCTTCTGTATTATGCTGAAGCTATATCATACGAGAAATTATTTTGTTAATTGTATTTTAGGAAATTTATTGTTCAAAGCCATCTATTATGTGATCTGTATTTGTCATCCTAATTTATATTAACCATAAACTTAAATGTGAAATTAATCGACGTACTTGAAAATAAAAATTATAACCTTGATATCTACATTATAAGATAGTCAAGGTATTTCATGATTAATTTCCTGAATTTTTCTTAAACAACTATTTTTTTCCTATAAATTGAGATTCATCATGTCTATGTCTATGTTTATGTGATATAATAATATTTGATAGTATCATCAGAACTAATTCCGACTCAATCATCTAAGTGGATTTTGGGCTCTCTGTCATTAAAACGTTGAAAACAAGTATGGGTTAGCCCAAAAATAAATTCAATTTCATTTCCAAGAATCCAGACAAGTGTATTGTCTTTTTAACGCATCCACCCAATTTCGCATTTATCTGCTCGAATTTGTGAATTTTTTTTTCACTTCCTTCCTGCCGGAAGTGAATTATCAGTTCACAAAGACGATTTTAAGTCTAACAAGGTCAAATTTGTGTAGCTGTTTTTGAAGACAATCGAGGGGATATTCTTGAACGAGCGTTATGGTTGTAGTATGTGATATGGCCTCACCGCTTGTTTTCCCATTTGTATACATATTTGTATTTTATGTCGTGTATTAAGTGCAGGTTTATTCATTATTTAACAGCTGCCTTTTATGTGCCTCGGGAGACTAGTGATATTAATGATTTTTTTAAATCACGATGTTTTTGTCCTTGACCGCTTACCATTTTCTATTTTCGCTAAGAGATATATTAGTTGTGGGAAATGCAAGCATTAATCCATTATGTTTCGTTTCTTATGTAAGTTTCTTAAGTAAGGACATTCAATAAGCATGAAAATTTCAATTCAAAGAGTAAAGCTCCACTAAGATGTCTCCGCTTTGAACGTCTTTCAAGGCCATTGGTGTAACTTATATGTGGCAGCTTTAGAATAATCAGTTTCGGAAATCCCTTTCTTACATGTTATGCTATCCCTCTTGTTTTCCTTGTTAGGATCAAATTTCTTAAATCACATTTAAAATATTTAAGAGTGTATCCGTTGAAGTTCATCTTATTTATTTTCCGTTATTGTCTGTATATAAAGTAAAGCGACCACATTTAAATTGGTATTACCGTACAATACTTGGTTTCTAAATAATACATATTTTTTAATCACTTTCCATTTAAATTGTTTTGAAATATTCTGCTTTTAATTTGGAACGATGTTGCCTTAATTTTATAAAATCGGGTTTTTCAGATTCTATTTTATTTATGCAGAAATATTTGATAATTAAGAGTTTATTTATATGAAATATTAACTTTTTTGAAGTTTTGTTTGCTACAGAAAAAAATATGAATAGCCGAATTATGCAATTTATCGAATAATTAAAATATATTTTTGTTGCTTTAGTTAGAAATTGTTTTCCTTTGGATATAAATGTTTTTAAATCTGATATTACTCTTTTAACGTATTTGTTTTTCATTTTTCTCTCAAAGTAGAATGTTCCAGATTTTGGAAACATTAGTTTTCCAACCTTTACTAGATTTCCTATTTCTAACAGTGTAACTTTACTGCTTAAATAAAGGGTTTTCTTTTAATTTTTTATTTTTCTTTGTGGTTTGAATCCCCACTAAAAATAAAAATTTATGTATATGACTATTGGCTTATTTCAGATTAAATTGAAATTTGATTTGACGTAACTTTGTGTAATCATTTATATTGCTGCTAATGTTTTTCTTATTATACTATTTCTTAAAATACTGCAAAAATATTATATTAATCTGAATATAATTCCTCTAAACATTTCTTAAAAATTGGACTGATTTAATAAATGTTGAACAATTTAATTGTTTAGAAGATAGAGTATCGAATAAAACTTAACCGAGTGATGTTTTATACATTGAAAACGTTATAGTTCAAAGTTTTATTTTTTGGAAATTCAATATTAATAAAAGAAAACTGTCTAATCGTAACAAACAATAACAATTAAGCAGGACTTTATGAGTCCAAAATTTTATGAGCATAGACTTTTATTAATATGAATTCGACAAATAAATAAATATAAATTTATTACGTCTTGATTTGTCAACAATAATGCAATTTCTCATAATCTGTCATTGCTAAAAACTGTTCTCTTATTCTTTCATGTGAAAAATGCTAAGTTAGCAGAGCGATTAGCGCTTTTGCATTCGGTTTAACAGTTCGTGGATTGACTGCTGTGCGTAATGACTTTAGAGCCACTAACAAATCTAATATAATTTGGTCTTATTTCACACCTAGTAAGCATTCCAGTAAAGTAAGAGACTATATCGCAAGTATGACTGTAAATTAGTATTTTTATTTTTGTTAATTGCGTGTAGAATTAACAAAATCTCGTTTTATGGAGTCATACACATTATGTAAGTAAAAAGGTAGATATTTTAATTCTCCTATGATGCTTTGTTCCTTTTAAAAGGCATAACGTATTATTTTTTTTTATGTTAGTAAATTTGTATTGAACTTTTGGCGTTTCCACTTCATTTGCTTAATCAATTTCAAAATATGACTGTCTTACTTTGTTAAACATTTGTGTGATTTAATTTTCAATACTTTTATATTAATTTATTTCGATAGTATAGTTTAATGATCAGGTATTTCTAAATGCCATTTTTAGAAAAATTTTTAATGTTTATGACTGATTGATGATCGATTAAATATTTTTTTAAAGACTCATTAGAGTTACTTTTTCAATTATTTGAATCATTTCTTTTAGAAGAAATTTACTTTTTATTAACATCTTAGGAATTAATCCGGAATTCGCTTTTTTGGACGATAATTGGTAAATGGAAATGTAATGGAATTTACTGGAAACTAGTTCATTTTTTATCACCACAAAGATAATTGTTTTATTTTTTAGTAAAAATAGTTCCTCAAGAATAGCCTTAAACATTGATTTATCTATTTCACATGCTTTATTTGTGAACTGAACATCATCTCCAACTTCAGCTTCCTCCAGCGGAGTGGAACCTTTACCCTCTTCTGTTTTATACAGGATAACGGTGAAACGGGGTTTAAAAATAGTTTTCTATGGAACACTAGTTTTCCGGCTACATTCTAAATTCTCTTCCCTCGCCACCCATCCGTGATAGCATTCATGGGAGAGAACGGAAGATGGGGGAGGAAAAAAAAAATCAGTTTTGGGCATTTGATATGGAATTCGCCATGTTAGGCCACACTATTTATTCAGGTAAATGACCTGCGCTGTAATTTATTCAATCGAATTACCTAAGTATGGTGGTTTTGGGGTTTTTCTTTTGGGCTTAAATACTTGTGATTTAGTCTCTTTCTGAAGATTATTGATAGTCACGCCTTTTTTTTACAAATGGAAGAATATGGAAATTTATTTTTCTTGTGAAATATTTTATTTTAGTCTCTTGAAAACAATTTTATTTTTTATATAATAGATTTTTAATATTTTGCATTACATAATGGTTTTTTTTTTATTTTTTATTTTTTTATTTATTTATTTATTTTTTTTAATCTAAATCATCTTATTTTATGTCCAATGCTTTTCTTTGTATATGTTTTTTAAGTATTTCCATTTTTTTTAAAATATATTAGGAAATAAAAAATAATGAAGCACTTAAAATATAACTTGATAATTTTCATAGAATGATTTGTAAAATCTAAAACTAGCTAGAGTAACGACAGAAAACACTACAAAGTATATGCTTGTGAATTTAATGGAAAATATATTTTTATACCAGTTTAAATAAAGGTTTTTCTAATATAAATAAAAAATTTAATACCAATTTAAACTTATATTAGAAAAACCTTTATATACATATATATATATATATATATATATATATATATATATATATATATATAAAAGTAGATTTTTAAAGAGTTTTTAATAAATAAATTTAATAAAGATATAATAATGTAATCAGTATATTTGGATTAATAAATTACATCTAAATTTTACTAATTTTCCCATCATGAAAATATAGTTTAAAATATTATAATTTATAAAGTATATAATGAAAGATAGTCTGAACAAAAGTCAAAAATTTTATTATTTGAATCAAATGTTTTATCAGAATGGTAGTAATATTTTGAATTGCAGATTTAGAATAGCTTACTTTTAAATTTCATAAAAACAGAACCCTTGAATATTAATATCATATAAACTTTTGTTGATCTTAATTGAGATTCTTTGTGATTTCCATATTACATTTAAAAAATAATTAAATTCACTTATAATATAGTAGTAGACAATATAGTTTATCGGCTAAAAGATAAATTTAAAACTGGTTTTTTTATGGTAAGCATATATAATGAATTAGTTGGCATGTTTACCTAAATTAAATCCGATGAAAAACATTTGTTAAGTTATAACTATATTAGTAAATGGGCAACAATGTAATATCATCATTGAAACTTTTTAGGGTTAATGTATTTTTGGTGTTCAAAAATCGTTTTCCATTTAGAAACGAGTATTTGTGGTCATTAAGAAAAATGACAGATTCATGTAACATTGAGTGCAATATATTTGCAAATTTCAAATTAATAAGAGCTTTTTAAACATAGTTCTTCCTTCTGGAAGATAGTATTTTCGTATTTGAAACACGTATTTTGTGTTATGGGTGAATCCAATGCTAAAACATACTGCAAGACTCGGTCTAGCATCCGCAGCTTATTTGCCTGCAGGAAAAACTTTTTATAAATAGTAGGCCGTATATATATATATATATATATATATATATATACAAATATATATACAGAAAAAAATATATACGGCCTACTATCTATAAAAAGTTTTATATATATATATATATATATATATAAGGCATAAGAAGTTCTAAATCCTGTCTCAACACATGCAAACAAAAAATGCACCAATCATTTCTTGACATTTTGCAAACACTGACATCACACCTGAGATATTTTAAAGAACATGATTCTACCATTAAGCATCTATGATTCATTTTAATCGTCATTACATTTATTTCTGGAAATATGTTAATTAGGTATTTCGTTTAAATCGTGTTATACAAATTGTTGTATTATAATTTATAATTCTGAGTTTTCCAATAGATTGTAGAAATTAAATAATTCATGTATTTTTTTATAGCTCTATCAGTTTGGACCACTTTTGTATGAAAATTATCTTATGCATTCTAATGTAGAATGTGAACCAAATACGATAATCTAAAATCTGTGGATCATGTTATCTCCATTAATTTCTCAGAATCGAACCAAATCAAATCATGTACGTTTTCGAGTTCTACAATCGATACAAAAAATACACATTATTTGAGTTCTCCCCTCCACCGTAATTACTATCATGGCGTCTACAATTTTTCCCACGGAAATCGATGAACTATCTGGATTTACCATAAAATTTAGATAGGCTATTCATTTTATCAAATTATCTTGAATAAAAAAAGAAAAATATTTAGAAATATTTGTTTAAATTTTTTTTTCATCTAATGACTTTTGGATCAGTTTAATTGCTTAGTTTTTGTAAATTTGTTAAAATAAAATGAAATGCAGATAAAAAATAATTTAACTGTAAAGTTCTCATGGATTTTAGCTTGAAAGCTCTAAAATAAAATTATATGGCGAAATTTTCATTTTTTCACAAAATGTTTCAAAATTTTTCAATTTTTCACAAATGAAACAAAATTGAACTTCTTTTAAATTTTAATATTGCACTCACGTGATGGAGAAGGCGATCCTAATCTTATCTCATGTACGACTTATGATGCTTTTAATTATGACAGGATACTAATAACTGTATTAGAAAACTTTTAATCATGACCCATATTAATTACAATATTAAATAAATTAAATATTAATAATTGTAACCAAACGTTTTATTCAAACATTAAAATTTTATTTTGTTCAGCGTTCAATCCAATCTTTTAATTTTTGTTTACTTTTATAATTTTCTATGTAAAGAGCTTAAATGTGAAAGCATTTACGAATATTGTTTTAACATGTTTCATTTTTAACAAATTAATGAATTAAGCTATTAGCGTAATAAAAATTGTAAATTTGAGTTTAAATCTTATTGTTTTAAGTTCATAAAAATCGATTATTTCAAGCAAACAATTTAATATGTGCAAGATGGTAAAAAATGTTGATAATTTTACACTATGAATTCGCCATAATTTTTAGAATTTTGATCTCTGCCAAATATTAAGCAATTAAAATAGCAAAATTAAAAATGAAAAGTTATCAGATAAATATTTCTTTAAAAATTAATGAGATGTGATATAAATTGAAATTGGTAAATACAAAAATTAAAACTTTTCTGTAATTTTAAGTTTTTGAACTATATTGATTTAAAAATAGCAAGTGTGCATTTTGAATCTTTTTTAAAGATCATAATTTTTTATTTTTAGTTTGAGCCTCTAAGTATTTTGTTAAGTATATTTTTGTCCCTTTTTTATTCACCCCTTCCCAATGTAAGAGGGGGGGGGAATCTTCCCGTACCATAATTTTGCAAGATTTTTTACTGACTTCATCAATAAAATATCAAAACTAATTCATAAGTTAATACAATTCTTTCGTTTAAAAGTATAAATTATGGAACATTTTTTTTCCCTAAAACTACCTTGCAAAAGCCTACTGAAATATTTTTAACAACTAAATTTTAAACTTTTATACAGCTTCTGTCTAAAATATTGTTCAGTTCGAGTAATAATCGTAACTAAATGATTAATAACAATCTATTAAGAATAAACAATATTTTGTAATCACAATTATTAAGGAGCAGTCGTAATAATTATATCACATAAACTTAATATAAAATAAACATATTAATTCCACTGATACTCGAAAATTAATTTATTATTTTATAGGTATACGGAAAAGATTTTTTAACCGAGAATAAATTGGATCTACAATATTGAAAAATTATTTTTGTATTCAGCATTTCAAACAACAATTATTTTTATGTTTTAAGCTAAAAGTATAACTATAAAATTTTCAACAGTCCAAATCTCAAGAAAAGGACTTTTGTTATTGTAGGAAATTAAAAATAATTTCATGAACTACGAAAGATACAGATTATCGTTCTTTAGGAAAAAACAAGATTGAATTTTAAACTATCTTGCTTTTTTCTAAAGAACGACTGATCCACAAAGAAAATAATGAAATTTTACAGTATTTTTTTACAAGACAATTGAAAGGAAAAGATTAATTTATGTAAACTAAGTATTTTCGGAGGCCAGAAATCTTGAAGCTTCTAATCCTCTGGCACACTGTTAATGTCTAAACGATCTGCGGGAAAAAATTACCTTTTTAATGCCATAAAAGAGTGAATTAACACTGTTCTTGAAGAAAAAAATCGTGAGCAGACGTTTAATAATTTTTCATACTTAGATATTAATACATTTTTATACAGATTCTCTCACAGAATCTTAAATATATGTACAATATTTGTAATAAATATGGGAATTTAAAAGAATTCAATAGTTGCACTTCTCTTATTTTGTAACATTTTTTCTTTTGGATAATATTAATGAAATAATGCAAACAGTTTAGTTTACTTAATCTTAAAATTAAATGGATGGAACTTATTGCTTGATCATTAAATGATATTTTAAAAATTGGTTAATATTTAATACTTGTCTTGTATGAAACAACATTTTTAAAATAAGTAAATTCTGCCTTATCAAGATTACATGAAATTTTCGATTACTTATACTTCTCTCCTTCTCCTGAAATTCTATTAATTAGGTGATATTAAAAATTATGTGATTACAAGACTATTTTAAATTCTAAGATAGGATAATTTTTTACACTCTAAGCTATATAATTTAAGATAATGATAAATTTTTTAATTAAACTAATATTTCTGGACTTAAGGCATTATAACGGCTCATGTATTAATGAAAAAAAGGGGGGGGGGGGGAAAAAGACTGTTAAGTAAATGGACTGTAGGAAATTTTATTTCTGAAAACGTTTTCGAGTTTATTAAGTTATGTATTTAAAATAGATTTATTTATAATTCAATGCTTTAATAAGGTAAACAAAGAATCTTCCTTGAGTAAAGAGTATGTTGCTGTCTTTTATCAAAAAACAATTATTACTTCATTGCCTCTT
Source organism: Latrodectus geometricus (assembly GCA_026290005.1). Taxonomy (NCBI): domain Eukaryota; kingdom Metazoa; phylum Arthropoda; class Arachnida; order Araneae; family Theridiidae; genus Latrodectus; species Latrodectus geometricus. The sequence continues at coordinate 138,837 of JAPDSC010095925.1, forward strand.
AATCGTCCTACTTTGTATGCATATATTATTCTAATGCACGAACAGATGTTGCGTACTAATTCCAAATTATCTGTTGCTTCCTGTTTTCTGATAAAAAAAAAAAAAAAAAAGCAGATCAGTTTTCTTTTACCACTTTCTTTTTCTCGAAGTTTTTTCTATTTAATTTTCCTTTTCTTTAATTCAATTTTAACTTAATTGATTTTTTCTACAATCAAAGTTTCACATTTTATTAAAATATTTATGATATTCTCGACAATTTTTTTATTCTGTATGAAAATATTTTCTCTATTTAAAATTGTGCTTTAGTGCGTGTTTTTTCTAATTGCTGTGTTTATTTAGTGAAATTCAACTGATGAGATAATAGAGAAGTCGAATGTGCATGAAACGCAATCAATTTTTGTTCATCATTTACATTTCCTAATTATAGTGAATAGAAAAGCCATCTATTCATTTTGAATTTTGAAATTAACCAAATTTGTGATCTTCCAAAAGGCTTCTACGCTTTTTATAAATATTTATTTGAAAAATGAGGAATGCACTCATTTTGCTTCCATTATTTTCCTATCAAATTTGCAAAAATCTTGTTCATTTTAGAGGGTTTTTTTATTTTTTATAAACGCCTGGAAATTTAACTATATTATAAAACCATATCGGTTTTCCAATTCGTTGGAAAATTCACCACTGTATTCTTAGTATTACTTTTAAATCTGATACCCGTCAAAGTGAACATTAACAAAACAGTTTGCAAATGGAACAATGATTTATAAATTTAAAAATAAGCTCTTTAAAATTATTAAAATATAAACTGTCTTGGATAAGCAAATTTATTATAAGGAGATCTAGCAGGTCAATTTATACTTTTGTTGTAATATATTTTGCATTTTATATCCCCTCGTTTCATTTTCATTTTATATACAGTGGGTAAAAAAAGTTTCCGTACGGTCACTGAATTTAAGAATAAATTAACATAATTTGTAAAGTATTTCATTTTTCCTTTAAATACTATATGTGTTTAGTACAAGTCTATAGTAAGCGATTTTTATAAATTTTCATTTGTACAAAACGAGAAAAGCATGTTATTTTCAATACCTAAAGTAAATTTAAAATTGAAGTGCAAAAAAAGTTTCCTTACGCGTTATGCAAATTCTTTCTGACGTGTTTAAAACAGGCCCGCAGTAAATGTTTGACGTTAGAAAGTTAATCAATGATAAGGAAACAACATATCGACAGTTGTTGAGTTCAAGTTTCTTTCTTGTCGTTTCAAAATGGAAGTTCCAAGAGTATTCGGGAATTAGTGATGAAAAGATGGATTATACATGAAAAGGATTAGTGAACTGACTAAAAAATCGAAGTCTACTGTGCAATATATCATTGAAAGATATCGTGAACTTCATTCATTTGAGAATAGAGATCGATCCGGGAGGCCAACAAAATTAAATCGCGTGCATAAAAGAAACATCATTCGCCAAGTTCAAGAAAATCCATGAATTAGTGTACCGAAGTTGGCAGCTGATTAAATTGGTTTGCTACAACATTAAAGTCTCAACTCAAACCGTGATAAATGTCATTAAAATAAGTGGTTATCATGAACGAACGGCTTGGAAGAAACCCTATATAAATTTGGGCAACAGGAAAAAGTGCCTCGAGTTTGCAAAGGAGCATGTAAGTAAGTCATTATCTTTTTGGGAAACCATTCTTTTTAGCGATGTATCAAAATTTAACATTCATGGGTCAGATGGCTGAGTTATGGTGTGGAGAAAACCAAATCAACAAATGCTAACTAAGAACTAGTGCGGAACTGTGAAGTACGGTGGTGACGGTGTTATGGTGTGAGGGTGTATGAGTGCTTCTGGAGTAGGAAACTTGTAATTCATCGGAAGAAATATGGATCGATACTGATATCTAAATATTCTTAAACAAAATGTATTATCCAGTGCAAAGAAATTATCTCTTGGGACAGGATTTACTTTTCAGCAGGACAACGATCCTAAACACACCTCTAAGATTAGCCAAGAGTAAGTGTCTTTACCATGTGCAACAACAACTTCATAGCCCCCCATAGTCACCCGATTTGAACCCCATCGAACATTTTTGGGAAGAAATTGTACGGCAACTCAAAAAATATGACATAAAAAGCAAACTTAAACACAAGAGTGCCATTAGTAGTATTTGGTCTAATATTTCTCCGGAAATAACAAAAAAACTTGTAGGAGTAATGCCACAACGTCTAAGAGAGGTGATAAAGGCCAAAGGAGGGCCCACGGATCATTAAATGTACTTTTGTTCAATGTATTTTACATTTTTGTAAACATTTTATGTGTGCTAGGGCATCGTACGGAGACTTTTGTTTCTATGTTTACGGCATTTTTTTAGTTTTTACGATTTATTATTTAATTTGGTCTGTATTATCAATCCTTTAATATGAATAAATATTACATAATATTACTTTTAAGTCATATATAAGTTTTCATTTTTATCATTATGAATTTTGTGTGACATATTAAACTTTGATTTGCATTCGTATCTGCGTACGGAGAATTTTTTTACCCACTGTATACTTTTGTACACCTTTTCTCCTATTCCGCTCTTGTGATTCATTATTGCAAATGAAATAAGTTAGTATTTTATTCTGTGTAATTTTTATTTTCTTCAAATTAATGTTTAAAATAAATAATTACTTTTCTTGCTTTTATTGTTTGCAAATTTCATTTTGAGCTGGAATTATTTGTAAAACTAAAGTATTTTTGAATCTCGAAAAATGCATATCTCGTTTTACAAATGAATATGCGAATATGCGTTTTATATACACATACCATAAAGGCATGACTTACGGTGAGCTCAGGATCATCTGTGTCATTCACATTGTTCAGCTTTTATTCATATATCATTTTATTCACTAATGACATGGAAAACTGATTCTTTTGGCAAGGTATATGAATTTTCACGACAATCAACGAACGGAATTTCAATGAGCGGAAATCCTTTTTAATACACCAAATGTTTTTCGGGATTTATGCATCTGGTTTAGTATTCGTTTTAGATTGGCTATACGGTGCCTGATCCTTAACCATATATATCGTCATATCTAATTCATATGACTTCTTTGGTCTTTCAAATATTTCTCCAACATATTACTACATACAAGTTTCAAATTTGTATACTAACAATTTATAAAATCCAAGTTTTCTCCTTAGATTTAAGGTCGGATTTTGTTCTAACCTTGTAAACACAAGTAGAATTTCTCCCTTTTGCTGTTAAAATATATAGGTCTATTTCAGAAGCTCTTGTAATTTTTACATAATTTACAAAAAACATTTGGTGGATGTTAAAATCCATTACTAGTTAAGAAAAACCGCATATTGGACAAGTTTTTAACAACACAAAAGGCTGCTGAAATAACCGCCGATATGCTGTTTATTTCGCGGTGCCAAAAGCTGTTTGGAATGAATACATTTTTTTAATATTTCTAGTAATAGTTTAAGAAATTATATTGTGTGTGTGTGTTATCATTAGCTATATATTTTGGTGACTATTCGATTTTAAAACTTCCGTATTTCAGCATTTTAATTTACCATTAAATTCAAATATCCTTATGGAAATGTTATTTTCTAAGATTTTTCTACCGATTGCGGAAATTTTTTATTACATGATTATCTAGCCCAACTATCTCGAATAAGTCGATTGTGAAGATAATCTACACAATTATGAAAAGAAGAATTAAATTAGCAAAAACAATTTAAGCACCCAATAATTAATATAAACACGTTACTTAAAAAATAATGAAATTATTTACTGCTTACAAATATGTTATTTACTTCTTTAGAAAATCAGACAAGTTTTTTTTTAAATATTTTGAAACACACTTTTCTTTAGAGAATGAAGGGTTTTTAATGTGAAGGCTTCGTGGATAACCTACAAAGCGGATAATTCGGTCGAGAACTATTGGGAATTAACTATATATGATTCTTTGTCATATAAATTTTTCAGAAACCTTCAAATTTGAGTTATTTTAAAAGTCTGAAAGAAATTACAAGTTTTTTTGTACTCAACTCAAAAACGAACAAAACTGATACAGGGTAGTTTTTATGTTTCATGAATTCTTTCATTTGTTTCTTTTAACAAATTAGATGCATCATTTCACCCTATATGTTGATATTTATGCCTCAAACTAATTTCATATTTTATGCTTTTATTTAAGTTATTTAATATGTTTTCATTTTCTCATGAGGATTTTTTAATTTCAGGAGCCACTAAAGAAATTGGATCTGCGTTGACGAGATTATGCTTAAGACAACGAAGTGTTGAAGCTAAATTGAAGATATTTTCGAAGTAAATTGTTGCTTTTAATCTCCATAGAGAAAGTTTTTGTATATTTACCATGTCCCTTTGTTTATACTTAATAATGAATAGTAAAATTATAAAAATCATAATTCTAAATAGTTAATATTAAGTTTAAAAAAATGATTTTGCATTTTTAGTATGTTTTGCCAATAAACATTGTCAAAATGAGTGCATATTTCCTAGTTGCCAGTAAAAGTTCTATTTTATTTTAAATTATGTTTAAATTAATAAAAAGTTAAGTATAAAATATGTGCAAAAATAGTTCTTGAATTGCGCTTTCATAATTATATAAATTTACTTAAAATTAAAGTATGTGTTATACAAGCCTTTTATATTCTATTATATATTTTATTATTCTATGTAAAAGAAAATAGGATATTAAATGGGAATATTATTTTCTCCTAATTATAGTTACACATTTTCTTTAATATATAATTATGTGAAATCTCAATCCTGTAACACATTTTTAAATTGTTAGGCTGATTTTTCAAATGTGCTCCTTTATTTTTGACATTTTCGAAACCATCATTTTGATATGAACAACTACTAAATTGAATAATCTTGCAAGAAATTTTAAATAACTTGAATAAATTTTTATATGACTTTTAAGATGTTTAAAATTTAAATATTTAAAACTATTTTCACACACAAAATATCTGGTAGAATTCACATTTATATTGGTACTTAAAAAAAAGTAAATTAGGAAGAATTAATAAATTACCTATATTCTTTCTGAACACATTTATTAACAAACTATAAATTATTCTGAGAAAAAAATTAAAAATTTAAGAATTTTGTTATGCATAAATTTAGCAATTTTATTTAAAATTTGAAACAGATTTTAAAAGTATTTTTCTTGTTTTTCTTTCAAGTATTTTTTTTTATATTGGGAATATTTTTTAATTTAAGCATTTAAAGTTGTAATTTTTATTTTTATGTATGATATTCTATTTTTTCAATATGATTAGTTATCAATTCATTAATATATTTTCAAATATTTTATGTTAAGCTAATAATTATTTTATAACTTTAACAAATACATGTACTAGTACAGAATGTTTTATTTTTCTATTTTATATTATTATGAGGCTTGTTTTTTTATTTTTATTTTTTTTATTTCCCATTGATTTTATCCTAAACATTGAATTTGAAATCAGTTAACTTAATGAATAATGATTTTGATAATTTAAATTTTTTACAGTGCAATGCAAGAGAATTTTGTTAATCCTCTCCAAGAAAAAATTGAAGAATGGAAAAAAACTACTAATAATCTTGATAAAGAACATTCAAAAGGTGAATGTGTCTTTTTAATTGCCTTTTATTTTATATTGAGATTAATACTATTTTAAAAACTGTATACTTATTTTTTCTTTTTTACACTTTCAGAATTCAAACGTGCAAAACAAGAATTGAAAAAGAAATCATCTGATACATTGAGACTTCAAAAGAAAGTCAGGAAAGGTTTGGATTGAATCAAATGTTATATTATTATATACCTTATATTATTAGGAAATTTATATTCATAATTTTTATTGTTAATTAAGAGTTTTGCTGATAAATTTTTTTACCAGGTTAATTCGACACATTTTTTTGTTTATAATGAAAAATTTTAATGAAAATATAAAATCGAGAGAATTTTAGTCTCATTTCACTCTTCAATCTTTATTTTTATCTAGTTGGTGTTGTTGATATCAGACGAACGCTAGATTGTGCCCTTCAGGATGTTACTGATAAGTATTTATTGCTTGAAGAAATAGAAAAACAATCTGTGAAGAAAGCCTTAATTGAAGAAAGGAGTCGATTTTGCTTATTTGTTGGGTATTTGCAACCGGTGCTTGTGAGTAATACTTCTTATTTATATTAATTGAAGTTTATTTCTCTTTTAGATTAATTCAAGGATTTTTGTTTTTATATTATAAACAACAATTTATTCACTGCTTACGTGCTTGCAGGTTTTTAAACATATTACAATGACCTTGATTATAATAGCCCTAATTTCAGTAAAACTTTGATTATTATATCAATAAACCAATAATTATTATAGAGTGATCACTTATAACTGAGTATTGTATCAATCAGTTGGTTTTAACTGATCTCCCTGCACTCCTATAAGTGAATTTTCCAAAGACAAAATCATTCAAAACATTCCATTGACAGAATTAATGAAAAATACATTTATAACCTTATCAATTTCATCTTCAATATGAAAATAAGGTCCGTGTGTTTTTTTATTTATTAAAGAATACCAAAATTTACATAATCAGATAAATAAATTTTTAACTAATTATCTAATATCCTTTTTTTAAAAATTTTAAAGATATTTTATTATTATAAAAGTTAGCTTTGAGAGCTTTCTGCATTTCCAACTTTATAGTCAGTCTTACACTTCTTTATAGTCACGATTAGTCTCACACTTATGAAGAAATGACAAATATTACTTTCTTCATGTTACATTGTATTTTCACCAAAATGGATGGGATATCATCTTCAAAGATTTGTCTCAATTTTCCTGACATAAAATTGTATGTCATAAAATAGTATTAGATTTTATCAGTTTTGATTTTAGAATAATGCAGTCATCATTTTATTTAAGTAATTTCAAGATATCTTTACTGATTCTGACGTATGTCTATTTTACAATTAATTATGCTACTTAAATTAAATTTTGGAAAATTCAATGGCAATTTCTTCTAAGTACTATTTTTTTATGAATGATTTTATATATAACGCATTTTTGGTTTGTACAATAACATATAATACATTTTTGGTTTGTACATTTTTGGTTCAACAAATTTACTACTGACAAGACTTCCCATGTGTTAATCCTAATTGGACCATCTTATTACAATAGCATTAGAAAAATCTTGATTTCCAAATGTTAATTGTAGATGAGAAACACATTCTTAATTTAATCTTACTTTAAAGTCAACAAAATTGTGTTTTCTTGTTGAAATCTTTTTACTAAAATTTATTCTTTTTCATACTTTGCAAATTGAGTTTTTGCTGAAATTGATTTAAAATAGTTCATATTTTCAAAAACATTATGGGAAGAATTAGCATTTTCCTTTGAAAAAATATTTAGTATTGCTTAACTAGCATACGATTTAACTGATTTCTAATATTTCAGTATACTTTTTTAATAATGATTGAGGATAAATTAGAAATTATTTAAGAAGAATTGTGTTTTAATAGTTGTATTGATTTTTTAAAGTGCGCCATAATATTGTATTTTTAAATATTATCCTAAGATATTAGCAGTATTAACTAAGATAGTGTGGAGAATGGCTGAAAACTGTCTTACTGTAATTTTGTGAACAATATGCAGACTAAAATATTCAATTTTATTGAAACTTAATTTTAATTTCATTTATACTTCAAACCATATTTTAAAATTCTAATTTTCAAGAGTATAAAACATATTGGTATGTTAAGATTGATGTCAGTATTAGTATATTTCAAGAACTTCAAAGGGTAGGTTTCAAGTTCTATCATCGTCATTGTTAAACAACAGGAGATATGTGTTACATTTATTCCTTCATATTTGATGCAATAGGAGGAGTAGGAGTTTCCTGTTTGGTATTTTTCTCTAGTGATATGTGAATGCAATTTACAATATAACATAAAAATGAATAGTGTGTGAAAAGTTTTCTGAGAAAGTGATCATTTGTGTATGTTGAAAAATATTTCTGGTGTAAAATTATTCATTTTGTGCTAAACCAGCATCAAACAACTTTAAAACAAAATATTTAAAAGATGTTAAGAATCTTCCTATTTTGCTATTTAAAAAAAATAAGAAATTATAAGTAACGTGTGAATGTTTTTCAATTAATAAGGGTAGGATTGATAAAGCTAAAATTATGCAATCTGAGCAGAAATTGAAAAATTTCTTCTAATAGACAACTCACCAACACATCACAAATTGACTGGATATTATTCAATTTTTAAGCAAAGCCTCTGAAAATTTATAATCAAAACCCAATGTTTTTAGGGATAAATGTCATAAGTAAAATATTTTGTTAAAAATTTAAAATTGTAATTTTGTAATGCATCTATTAAAATATAAATTTGATAAATTAAATGTGTATAAAGTAATAATTTTCAATAAGTTTGAAATACATTAATATTTTAACAAATTATTATGGATTTATAAATTTCAATTTCTTGAGGGTAAAATTAAGTTTAATTATGATTTGATAAAAAGTAATGATTTACTTGATAAAAAATAATTTATTCTGCAAAGATAATTATACATGTATTATTTCACTATAATATAATTTGATATATATTATAGAAATACTCGCGTTTGACTTTTAATGTTCATTTTCTGTATAATTTTAGTAATACTTTTGAATATAATATGTTAGTCATTTTTCGATTCACTTTCATATGAAATTTAAGAAGTTCAATCATTATGTTATTTTTAAAGTTTTAGATCAGTAACAATCTTCATTAAAATTTTTTCTGAGAATGCAATGAAATATTCACATATTTCATTAGATTCTCGAATTATATTCTTTGAACTATATTCATATATCTATTACATTTTCGTTTTCCACTTCATTTTTTTAACTTGTTCTGAAAATTTTATTTTATTAAAAATAGTCTTTATATAAATTATCAAATATATTGCATAAAATCTTTTTATTGTTCATTTTAATTTATTTAACTACTTAAAAATTTGATATGACTGACAGATATGAACTTTTTTTTTACTATCAATTTTTGGAAAACATTTTTTGCTTAAAATGTATTGTTTTTTATATCAATATTAAATTTTATCATTTCCCTAGGAATCAGAATTAGCTATGCTTCATGAAATTAATCATATAGAAGAAATAATTGACACTCTATGCAAAATAACTGGAGATCCTCACTTATTGCCTTCTTCTAGTGAACAAGTTATATTAGATGCAAAAAAATCTGATAACACCTGGTCATTTCATGCGGTATGTGCTGTTTTTATCATTATAAATTTTATTTATAACTATTTCTCTTATAGCATCAAATTTATAAATTTAATTTTATATTTGGTTCATTTTCATTATACAAAAAATATGTGTTTGTAAAAAAGAAATGAAAAGAAAAATTAAAATTTCAAGAAAATTTTTTATTGGTTATATGCTAATACTTCTATTTAGAAACATATTAAAGAATTTTTGTCTAAAACTTAAATATTTATGTTTTAATTAATTGCTCACTTATATATGTATATATATTTTTTAATTCATATTTTAATATTGTATAGTTTTAGTATATGATGGATCTTCTTACCAGTCAGATAAATCTATGTATTTTCTTTTACCATATGTTGACATTGTGTTGTGAATATCCTATAATTGCAGGTGACTGCTGTAAGATATTTTAATATCCACCACATAAGTTCCCTTCTGGGTAAACTTTTTATAGATAGTGGCTGCATCCACATGTTTCAAAAAGTGTTCAACAGTTGTTCAATTCTATTTTTCAACAGTGTCTTGCAGAAACTCAGGATTTTATGATCCAAAGTGTGCTTTTCTATCTCTTGAATTACAGTGGGCAATATCTTACCATGTCTACTATTGCTTGTAATATAAAATGTTTTTATAATTTAATTATAATATTGGACAGGTTTTCTAAGAATTCTTAAAAATTCTGCCTAATAAACATTTTTTAACTGATAATTAAAAACAATTAGAAAATCATTAACAAATTAGAATTAATTATAAATAATTATGATTTAAAGTTTACTAGTATTCATAATTAAACATGTTCATCTAAACAAGTTTTTTCTGCAAATTTGAAAAATGTTTCAATTTTGGTAATGCTGTCATTTTTTATGTTATATTCCCATAATATCCTGTAGTTCCACAAATTTATGGAAAAATTTTACAAACATGTTGATTCTGTAGCCTTTTAGCTTCTGTTATTTTTTTTTTTTTTTTTTTTTTTTTTTTGTAAGAGAACCATCTCAACTATTATTTGCATTTTCCTCTATTTTACCATATATTTCCTTCATCTTGTTGTCATAAAAAATTAAAAGAAAAATATACTATTTAATTTTAGACACCGCCTGGCTCACCAGGATCTTTGGGATCTCGCAAATCAAGTGTTTGTAGTATCAGTAGCATCAACAGTTCTTCTAGTGGAAGTCTGAAATCACATTCATCAAGAAAACTTTCTCATTCTCATATACAGGTTTTTATAATTTTTATTCTAATTTTTATTTTATTACTTTTTTAGAGATGAATGTAAACTCCTATGACTGCCATTGTAAATTTGTTAAATTTGATCATCACATATAATATTTATAGTCATTGAGAAAAAAATTTGAAATAAAATTATCTATTAATTTATTTGCTGTAATCTTTATATTTTGTATATGTTCGAAAAAGTGCATTACTTTTAATATTGCATATGAAAGTTTATATGTGATTGTCTATATTATTCAACTACAATTTTCACTTACTAAATAAATATAATAAGAATGAACTAGAAATTAAAAATAATAATATATTTTATTAGAATTTGTGTGCATTGATTTAAAATATTTCAAATTAACATGTACAAATTCTTAAATATTAATAATTAAAATATTTCTAACTTTTAAATTTGCCTCAAATTTTATGGGAAACAATAAAGAAACATTTAAATTCATTTAATATTTATTTACACCTAAATTTTCATTCTTTTTATCAGATATCTAAAATTTTAGGTAAAGAAAAATAAGTTTTGTTTCTTTCAAATTTTATGATGCAGTTTTTAATGATATAAAAATATTTAGATGTGAGAAAAAATTTAAATTAAAAATAAGCAATAATGATGGCTTTTTGAATGTTTGTATTCTGCTTATCTTTTTCAATGAACGATTGTATGGTTATTATATAAACTTCAATAAAGAATGATTTATATAATATAATTCAAATTGATAGAAGTATTTCCCTTGCAGTTTTCCAGTTTTTATATTTATGCATGTTTTTAAATGATATTTAAAAATTGAAATTATGTATAGTATACTGTTAGTTGAAATCAATGCCAATTCTTTTCTAAAACACTTATGCTCAGTTCTATGCCATATTCTCACCATTGCATTTCATAAATGTTATTAGATATTTTTTCTTAAATCGATATTTGCTCTTTTTTCAAGCAAAAATTTATTCATTATTAAAAAGATATTCAATTAACCTGCTTATGGAAAACTAATTAAATTTGCTAAAGAAAAATAATATGACACTTTTTTATGAAAAATACCAAATGTATATTTTTATTTTACTAATTTTATGGAGGCCTTTTTTTACTGTAAAAAGTAGCTATCTCTGTAGTAAATATTTTGGATTGTTTCTTACCAAATTAATCATATTTTGTTTGACTGATGGCAATTTTTCTTCATTCCTAATGTTCTTATTCATAACTTAATCTATTATAACATATCTGTTTCTTGTAATAAACTGATAAGATTTATTTTTGTATTATTCATATATATTCCTATAACAATTAAATATCCTTTATAATGTATAATTAGGTTTTCATAATTGTTCTTTACTAAAAAGTGCAATAAATCTATTAAGTGTTTCGTAAAGAAGACATAATGTAATGCACCTTTATTTTTTAATTATCAGGTGTGAATACATGAAATATTTATTTATGTTTTCAAATATTTTATTTAAGTTATTATAATTATGATTCTTTAATGTAAAATATAATTAAAATTTTTTTAAGCATATCGCTTTTATAATTTTTTTAGGTATGCATGCATTATTATAATTTTGTTCTATTCATATTCTGAATTTTATTGATTTATGAAAGAAATTCTATCACACTTATCATTATAAATTTGGTCATTTATTTATATTTTATGTTCTACTATATTTAATTATTTTTTGCTATTTATTTTCCTTTGTAGTTGCATGAGTATTTATTTTTACTTTGATGTAGACTTTAGGCAGGAAACACCTGAATAGTGTTGCATCACAAGATTCAGGCTTTACATCACAAGATACATTATTTACAAATAATGCATCAATTACTGCTGAATCACCTCAGGTTTGTTATTAGTAAAATCCTTAGCTACATTCACTTATTTCGAAATTTTCATTTTACTATAAAACATTTTGTTAATATACTGCTATTTACATTTTAAACACCAATGAACATGAAGTTGTGTCAACATTTCAAATAAATTTAATTCCAGAGAAGTTAGAATCAGTTAAAGTCCAAATTAGGAACCGTTTAGATTTTATTAAGCTACCAAGTCGGATTTTAAGTATGATTTAAGTGTAATTACATATTTATCTTTGATTTATATGCCACTGAAAATTTTAGTCATTTGTTTCTCATGAATAGAAACATTATGAAATTTCAAATCATAAATTATCAGTGTTGAAATTTACATGAATAGTAATTTTGTTTTTTGGTTAATCTTTATATGTTAGTTAAATTTATTTTTAATTGGGATGATATGTTAAGCTGGTTTTTTCTTATTTGAAAAGCATGGTGAAATTTTCTTGCACAAATTTTAAATGCTTTGTGAATTTATCGATGTTTAAGTTGTTAAAAATATATTTATACCTATATTTCTGTTTTTCCAATCCTTAATACTACTGCTATGTATTTCAGAAAATTAAAAATGAAGCATTTATTGTCCGTTGAAATTATTAGAATTTGTTTTTTAAAATATGAAATCCATATAAAATCTGAAGATTTTATATGGACCTCATTTGAGAAACATCCCAGACCATAATTACATATGCCACCAAACTTTACTGTTAGTACAGTGCACCATCAGTTAGTGCACCATATGATTTCTAGTAGAATTGGATTCATCACTTCAGAAAATCTGTTTCCATTTATCTACAGCCCAATTTTGATGTGCCTCCTCCTCAACCAATCATCAAAATTAGATTTTATAATCTGATATTTATGGGTGTCAGTAGGACCATGAAAACAAAGCAAATGTGCTTTCTTGTGAATGGTATTTATTGAAGCAACAATCTTTGATGCTTGTTGAAACAACTGGAGTATGTAGGTCATAGGTTTGGTGTTTATTTTTCAAAGTATTTTGGACAGCGCTCATTGGTTTGTCGGAGATAGATTCATGGGCCCACCATATTCATATACATTCCAACAATCATCACTCAGCATCCACTTCTTAATCAAAAAAGCTGCTGTTGATTTTGAAATGCTTAACTTCCTTGTTGTAACCCTTAAAGATCGACCATTTTTAAAGTATCAAACAATTACATCTTTCTTGAAGTGAGTCAACTCTGAATTCATGTCATCTTCCATGCAACTAATGCCAGTGCTGTTTCCCATATGATTTTTAGGTACTGAAGGCATGAGGTAGATGAGGATTGCTGATATATTCATTAGCACGGGTGACCAAATACTTATTTCTTGATAATAAATAAATTGGAATTATTTATATATATTTATACTGCTTATAAATCCTCCCCCCAATACTGAATATTGTAAAATATATTAATGCATTGAAAGCATACAAATATCAATCATGTACATTCAAAAGTTAGGAGTATTAAAAATAAACAAAAAATAATTCATTATTATTTATTGTTGCTACATTTTTAAAAACTTGCTACATTGCTACATTTTGAAATAAATATCATAAATATTTCATTGAAATACATGTATTGAACTATTGACATTTCCTAATCAATTCATATTTTAAAACTCCAATTATGAAACAATGTCTTAAATAAATAAATATTTTATTTTGTAGTGCTACAAGGTTAAAAAAATTTTTGAAAATTTTTATTATTAGTGAAATTTTATATAGAATATTTCTAAAAATATAGTGTTTATTTTCTTAGCTTTCAACATTTCAAGAATCTGGATCTACAACCTTAAGCACTCCCTCTTCACCAGTTCCACCAGTCACATCTACATGGCCAAATCTCAATGACTCTGGTTCTCCTGAGAAAGAAGAATCAAATATATTGACGAAATACCAAAGACCTCACACCATTTCATCAGGTTTTTAATACAAAATATTCCCCCCCCCCCTCTCTCTGTATGTGTGCGTGCAGTAGATGCTTCTTTTATAAACCCCTAATTTACAAAACATTTACGATTTTATAAGTTAGCAACTGATCTTTAACATGGTCCCATAGATACATAATTTTAATTTTCTTATGCAAACTGACATTTTAAAAAAATCTTATTTACATTTTTTTTTAATTTTATGTTTGAGAAATTTGGATTAGCATGCTTATGGAGAATGTAAATCCTTCAAATTAGGGATAATTAACTGCATGGCTTGAAATCCCAGATTTTTTTAAACAATTCAATCGAGTTTATTCTAATATAATTTAATTTATCTCTTAATCTAATTTATCTTACAACCCATACCTGAGAGTATAATCAATGGCTTCAAGTGCAAAAAAATAAAAAGGAGAATCTGCTGTATATGTGTATGCATATATATTTAATTTAAGAATTTATTTTTAACCTTTGTTGCTTGTTTGGAATGCTTAAAATTGCATAATTATTTTTTGTTGTCAAAAATTTATATTGGTAAATATTTTTATGAAGAAATAGCTTTCAAGTTTGATCTTTTATTATATGAATATATGATTTCAAATATTTAGGATTATTTAACACTGTATATGCAGTATAAAGATTAAAATATTTTTTAAATTTGCAAAATATAAATCAAACAAAAAGTAACACAGTAAAAACATTGTATTTAAATATATTGATTAAGAATATTGTGTTATTTATAATTTAAATATAAAACAAAATTAAAAAATGTTTCTTTTGTAGTTTCGATTTTGTTGTATAATCTAATTCTTCAAAATAAATTTTTTAGCATATGAAAAATCAAACCATAGCAGACCTGCATTGACTGTGCATACATTTTTACCTCTTGATCAGAATTCTGGCTATCAAGACAATTATTGCACTGTTGGAACTTTCAAATCATTTGGTAGTAAATTTAAAGATCGTAATTGCAGTAGCCAACCGGGCACTCCAATTTATAGTAAACCTTCTTTACCAGAAAGGTAGTTATTAAATTTACTATTTTCGAAGTTATTTAACATAATTAAATTCTTTTAATATTGTTTATAATAAGTGTGTATTTTAATGATTTATTACTCTGAATAATATGTTACATGCCGCCCAACCTGTCTAGTGGTTAGCGTACCTGACTACAGATGGGTGGGACCTGGGTTCGAATCCTGGCTCGGGCATGGATGTACTTTTTCTCTCTCTCTCTCTCTCATTCTTGTCTTTGTCCTTTCTTTGTGTGTGTGTGAATGGTTGCCTACCCTATAAACGGGTACCTATGGCATGTGTGTACTGAGGAAGTCGGACTCCACACCAAATATGGTTCAGTTGGAAAAGTGGAGCAGCGCACCCCAAATTGCCAGCCTGGCTGGCACACAACAACAACAACAATATGTTACATATATATATGTGTGTGTTTGTGTGTGTGTGTTCGTTCGTTCGTTCTGAAGATTAAAAATTGATGACATTCAATTTTGTGACTGACATAATTATTCCTCCATTCTAATAAATTTTTTCTTGCCTCCTCACATACTGCTTCAAATTGATTAATGTTAAATGAATTTTATATTATAAAACAAAATTTGCAAAAAGCTGCTGAAAAGAAATCTAATTATGATTTGAATATTAAATTTTTTATTTCTTTATTTTGAATAAATATTTTGTGATTATTTAAACAGTAAATATTATTTTATTTTATTGAAGAATTGTTTTAAAATGTTTTATTTTGTGAATAAATTTTATATTTATTTTGTTTCATAAAATTGCTTAAAAATATATCAGGATTAGCCAAGTAACAACTCTTGGTAGGTTATTTTTGAAATAACATATTAAAAAAGCTGTAATTTAATAATAATTATTTTTATTATTTATTATAATATATTTTTGGATAAAATTATTATTTGATTTTTTATGATTCTTACTATTTAAAAGTTTTCAATTGATTTTTTAGAATCTGAGTTAATGCATTCTATTATGCATGTATATATACCCACATAATATAATGCAATACATTTTTTTTATGAAAGCTTTATTAAATTGAACTTTGGTAGAATTTAAAAATTTATGCATTTAAAGAATTGTAACTATAAATCAAATTTTCATCAAGAAATATAATTTTATTGAAATTATAGTTTTTGTTTTAAATTAAGAAAATGCTCTCCAATTTTTATTAGAATAATGTGAATGTTATTTTTAATTTAGTATATTTATTTATAGAAACTATGATGTATATAAACCAAAACCATTGATACCTGAAAAATCAGCTTTAGTCAAAGCTAAACATGACAAACATTATACTGAGATAAACAAGAGTATGCCTGATTTTAATATGACACCACCAGATCAAGGTTTGTAATAATTTTTTGGAAATTTTGTGCTTTGAATTGTGTGCAGTAATACCTTATGAAATATATCTTTATTTCATGTACTATTTTGTGTATAATAAAATAAAATTTTTGATGAAAACTTAAACTAAAATTGTTTCAGTTGTACCACATCCTGTATATGCCAACACTGCTGATTTAACAGGAAGGAAGTCTGTTGCTAAAACAAGTGAAGAAACTAAGTATGGCAGATCTGAACCCAATGAAGTGAGTCAAATCTATTTGATTTTCAATTTTATTTAAAGTATAATTTCAGGTTTCTATGCTGATATTTCATCCTGTTTAAAATTTGAAAAACTCTTAGAATTCTTTTTATTTTAATTAATTTTGAATATTAAATGATTTTTATAGTTTTAAATCACATACACCTACTGTCTTTAAAAGATAAGATTTGGTCTGTCAGATAGAACTGCTTTCAAAATGGCTTGAACTAAGTATTCACATAGTTTTCTTTAAAATAAATTTGTTTGTCAAATGAATGTATTTTTTATTTTCATAAAATATATGATCACTCACACATGCATAGAAAGTAAATTATTAATGTTTTCTGATAAAAAAATTTAACTGAAATCTCAAATAAAAAGCATTTTTATTTTGTTATAAATGTTATAATCCACAAAAGGAAATATCAATTCATATCTAATTTATTTAGTCAGATCTTGTTTTGCCTATTCTATTTTCAATCTCTCTTCTTATTAGTTATATTGAGAATTGATTGTTGCAGAATTTCTCAATTTTTAAAATTGTATTTCTTAACTTTTTAATTAAAATGCACCCTTTTTCAAATTTAAAATTATGGTACTTTTGTATTAACTCATCAACTTTTTCTAGAAAATAAGAAATCATCAGGGCTCGGAGTTGTCCTGATATTCCTGAAATTCCTGATTTTTAAA